>PVIJ01010757.1:0-58390 GCA_004024925.1 Scalopus aquaticus | reverse complement strand
TGTCGCTGCAAATTGCATGTGTTTATCTTCTTTCCATGCTGAATAGTATTCCATTGTGTATATGTACCACATCTTCTGGATCCAATCATCTATTTTTGGACATCTGGGTTGCTTCCATACCTTTGCTATTGTGAACAGTGCTGCAATGAACATACGGGTGCATGTATCCTTTCGGATCTAAGTCTTTACTTAGGGCTTTAGTGTCCTTGTTTATTTTTTGTCTCGATCTGTCCATTTGTGAGAGTGGGGTGTTGAAGTCTCCCACTATGTATGTATTTTCTCTTATGTCTTTTTTCAGAGATGTTAATAGTTGTCTGATATAATTTGGTGCTCCTTCGTTTGGTGTGTATATGTTGATGAGTGTTACGTCTTGTTGATAAATTGTTCCTTTAATCAAAATGTAATGACCCACTATGTCTCTTAACTTTTTAAGTTTGAAGTCTATTTTATCTGATATAAGTATAGCTGTTCCTGCCTTCTTTTTTGGTCCTTTTGCTTGTAGAATTGTTTTCCAACCTTTTACTCTCAATCTCTTTTTATCTTTGGAGTTAGATGTGTTTCCTCTAGGCAGAAAAAGGTTGGATTCTGGTTTTTAATCCAGTCTGCTACTCTGTGTCTTTTTATTGATGAGTTTAATCCATTTACATTCAGAGTTAATATTTGATATGGTGACGTCTATATTAGTCATTTTGTTGGCTTTTTTGTGATTTTATTCCTTCCCTATTTCTGTTCTACCTATTCATTCTGTTGGTTTTGACTCTAGGGTTTCTTCTAGTATTTTTTTTTTTGAGTGGGGGTTTAGTAGTAGTGAATTTCTGGAGATTTTGTTTGTCTGAAAAGGTTTTTATTTTCCCTTCTTAGAGGAAGGAGAGCTTTGTGGGATAGAGTATTCTTGGTTGGAATTTGTTTGCTTGGAGTTTGTTAAATATGTCTGACCATTCTCTTCTAGCACATAATTTTTCCTCAGAAGTCTGATGTCATCCTGATAGGTTTTCCTTTGTAGGTTATCTGTTTCTTCGTCCTTATCATTTTGATTATTTTTTCCTTGAACCTTTGGAAGTCTTACTATTATATGTCTTGTTGTATTTTTGGTTTTGTTATGATAATTTGGTGATCTTCTAGCTTCCTGTAACTCTAATTTCATATCCTTCTTTATGTTTTAGAAGTTCTCTTCGATTATCTCCTTGAATAGCTTTTCAGTTCCTTGGTCTCTCTCCTTACCTTCTGGACTTCTATGACTCTTATATTTCCTTTCCTTATGATATTTCTCTGATTGCTTCTTCATTCTTTTTTCTTCTTACTTCTCCTTTTTTCTCTTATTTGGTCCTTTCTGTATCCCTATCTTTGAGAGTGCTGATTCGTCCTTCCATTTCATCAATTCTATCTTTGTTGCTTTTCCCAGAGTTATTTAGGTCTTCCAATGATTTTATAATCTCCTGCATTTCTTTCCTTTCCTTCTCTAGGGTCTCAATTCTATTGCTCTGATCATTATTTTTTCTCATATCATTCTTTTCCTTTATGTATTCTATATGTTTTTTAATCATGAACATTTTAAATTCTTTATCCGGCATGGAGAAAAGCTCTTCTATGACATTGTGTTCTGGTGGCTGATTTTCTTTTTGTGTCGTGACCTTTCCTGGTGGGCTTGCTTGGTTATTTGTGGTTTTTCTTCTCCCTGTTGTTTGTCTTCTGATTTGTTCTACCCCTTGGGACACTGTGCTACTGATGTTGGCAGGCATTTCTTTGGAGTGCTCCTTCTGGGGTGTCTGAAACTGGTGGTTCTATCAGGTCCACCTCTATTACTCCAGACTTCCACAGGCCTGCTGGGGTGCTGTCCTGCTGCTCCAGGCACCAAGGAGTCACTTCTGCCCCTGTAAGTGCTGCATGCTGGCCTGTTGTTCTGTAGATTCGGGCACCTGGGAGTCCTCTCCCGCCCCATGTGTGTGCTGCCGTTTGGCTGTTTCTATCGCTTAGGGTGGGGGGTTGGGGTCTGTTGCCTCCCTGCCAGCGAGTGTGCCTAGTCCCTCTTTCGTGCCATGACCGGTGCCTGGTCACTGCTTCTAGTGTTGGGGGTGGGGCTCCACTCCTTCCTTGCACTTCTGCAGCACGACCAGTTCCAGCCCTGGTGTGGATTGAAGTGTGTTGAAGTGTGCTGTGCACGGCAGTTCCTTCCCCTGTGGTGCCAAGAGTCTTCTCCCCGAGCACCACTGGGGGCCCAGCCGGAGTAGCAGCTGGAGGTGTGGAGCTGGCTGTTCGGTCCCTAAAAATCCCTGGGCGGAGGCCTGCGGGCTAATATGCTCCCAGCAGCTACTCTCCAGTCCTTGCACTCATGCCCCTGCATTTGGGGTGTGCTATGAGTGATGGTTCCTTCCCCTATGGCCCTGGGAGTCATCCTCCCCAAGCTGACCTGGGGGCCCAGCCGGAGTAGCAGCTGGAGGTGTGGAACTGGTTGTTCAGTCCCTAAAAACCCCTGGGCGGAGGCCTGGGGGCTAATTTGCTCCCAGCAGCTACTCTCTAGTCCTTGCACTCACGCCCCTGCAGTTGGGATGCCAGCCTTGCAATTTTAGACACATTTGTAGAAAAAAGTCTCCATGACCTTGAACTACAGAGTTCTTAAATAGGCCACCAAAAGTAGGACTAGTGATGAATTTTATATATATATATGTATGTATATATATATATGTAATTATATATATAATATATGTGTATATATGTACATATATATGTAATTCACACATGTGTACATAATACAGATAATTCATATATACACACAACATGTATACATTCACTTACACTTAAATGTGTGCCTATGAGTATGTGTGCCTATGTGTATAGAAATGACAAAATGGGCTGGAGGAAAATATTTGCAAATCCCATCTCCAGTGAAAGACTTGTATCAAAACATATTAAAAAAAAAGCAAACTTTCAAAACCTGAAGGGAAGACAACTTGAAGATAAGTGAGCTGACACAATACTCAAGAACTAAGTTTGAGAACTGATAGTACTTACATCAAGACTTACTATAAAACATAGGTCAATGAAAATAGAGAGTCCAGAAATATGCTCTTGTATAAAATCAACTATGGTGGGCTCATAGTTTATATGGAGAATATCTGTGCCTTCCTCTCAATGTTGATATAATTCTAAAATTACCAAAATAAATCAAGTCTTTTAGGAAATGAACAAAAGATCTTGGCACAGAATTAAGGAGATAAATGAGTGTCAAATAAGCAGAGGGAAAAAATGTTCAAGATCACTAGCCCTAAGGAAAATGTAAATTAAGCCACAATAAGGTGCAGTCATAGACCCATAGGAATGACTAAAAACAAAACAAGGTAACACTACCAATAAAAAGTGCTGGCAGATCTACTGAAAAAAAAAAGTATTATTGGTAAGAATGAAAAATGGTACAGCCACTTGGAAGATTGGTAAATAGGGGTGAGTAATGAGAGTAATGCTCTGGATGAAATACATAGGTAAATTAATGAGCAAATACTGATAACATTTTACAAACACATTAGAGTTCTATGATCAAATAATTTTAATTTAAACAAGCTTCAAAAATATTTTCATAAAATTTAAATTAATGCACATTGTAATTTCCAGGAGGGTAGTAGAATACAGCACTTATCAAAATAATTTGAACATAGGATCCTTATTTCTCAGAGCATCCCAAAAGAACTAGTGTGCCATAGAAACTTTACTATCTCATGCTTTAAAAGTTCATCACAGGGGGCCTCCCCAGTGGCGCAGTGGTTAAGCGCTGCGCTGTGGAGCTGTCGGCAGCGGCGACACGAGTTCGACGCCCGGCCAGGGAGAAACCCACATGGCTTGGCAGACCTCTCCTGCCTTGCCCGCTGCTCCCCTTAGCAGTGTATTTCTGATCTGTCTGTTCTGCTACCCGCTCTGTCTCTGGTGAACCCTCTTGCCGCCCCACACCTCTGGCCTGCACCCCAGCTTATATGTATAAATAAAAAAATAAAAATTAAAAAAAAAAGTTCATCACAGATTTTTTTTTGATGATAGCTGTTCTGATCTAGCTGTATTAATAGTCATTTTTTTTTTATTTATACATACAAGCTGGGGTACAGGCCAGAGGCGTGGGGCAGCGAGAGGGTTCACCAGAGACAGAGCGGAGAGCAGAACAGGCAGATCAGAAACACACTGCTGAGGGGAGCAGCGGGCGAGGCAGGAGAGGTCTGCCACACCATGTGGGATTCTCCCCGGCCGGGTGTCGAACTCGCGTTGCCGCTGCCGACAGCTCCAAAGCGCAGCGCTTAACCGCTGCGCCACCAGGGAGGCCCCTAATAGTCATTTTTATAAAATGATTTTTAAATATAAATTATTGACATAATTACATCAAAATGAATTTTTTATTAATTATCAGATAACATGTACAGCATGTTTCCCTCATCACCATCCATTATAATGTTCCCTTTCTATGCTATTCATTTCCATATCAGCTTAGAATTTTTGAGACTTTATTAATTTTATGAACCAGAAAAATATGTTGTCTATTTTTGACTATTACATGATCTCAGTTCCTTATTCCAAAGCCATCATCTTACTGAGACAACTGAGAAAAATAATTAATTTAGAATTCACTATGCAGTTGATAGCTGGGTTTAAGGAATCTCTTTATAGACATACAATTTCCTTTCCCATTTCTACTCCAGTGTCTAATATAGATTCAATCAAATAAAATTACCACAATTAGGGTGCTTACAAAAAGCAGATTAATTTGTCGTCTAGATTTTGAAAGAGAAAGCAAAATAAATTCCATTAGTATTCTGAAATTATTATTGGAAAGTAAATAAGTATGACCATCATAATGTTCATAAAGTAATTAGTGATTGTAAGAGGCAAATCACTTAGGATACCAGAGAATTGTTAGAAAATGAGCAAACATTCTGCTAACAGTGATTAAAGAGCTTTTCTGAATAAGCTAATGCAGTACTCCTATCTTCTGCTTAAATGTAATTTTACTTGTTTGGTGGCTAACTGCTACATTCTCCCTCCTTCTCTGACCAAACTACCCCCCACCCTGCTCCACCCATCAGAGAGATGGTGAGGAGCAAACTCTGAGCCAGTGAATGAGGTAGGTCCTGTCTGAACTCCACTCCCAGCTAAACTTGAAAAAGCTCTCAGGCACCAAGGACTACAACTCCCAACATGCCATGAACCTGACTTCCAAAATGGGAGCCCACTGGGAACTAGGGCTGTAGTTAAGTGACTGTGCTGGGCTTAAGACTGAACACATATGTGCACTTGCTCATTTCCAGCTTTGATTTGCACTGAAGTGTATCAGTACAGATGGTATTCTAGTGGGACAATTTTTTTTCCCCCTCTCTCTGTTTTCCCTCTTCTCACTTCTTTTGTAAATTAACCATTTTTTTTTTCTTAATTTCTCTCTATGTGTCTGCTTTTGGGTCTTGTCCCAAGTTAAGTGTGTGGGTGAGAGTGCACTACCTGAATAACACTATTTCCTCCAGGCTTGCCCTATAATATCCTCACCCCTAACCATTTTTTCAGAAACTTTTCCTCATTCTTATCCCTAGTCAGCACTATGTCTTACCTTTAGCCATATGTAGCCATACGAAGAAAGCCCAATCTTTCAAGGACTAGGCCAGAGTCCAAGGGAGGTTCACTGATGGGATGTGATTCAGGCACTGGTGAAAATGATGACTATGTTTTATGGTTTTTGTGGTACCACATTTTCCTATCATTTTCTAATGCTTCTCTGATAACTGTTTTCCAGATTCCTTCACCAGCTCATCCTCTGACTTGATTTTCAGTTGTTGGTGTTTTTTAATAGGTTAACCCTAGCTCCTGGAAGCAAGGACACAAATATTCACAAGGTCCAACTGAAACAAGCAGAAACTAAGATTGTCAAGTCCTCACATCACTTCTGTCGTGCATGAGCCATATACAGGACTGTGTAGGATGATGAGAAATCTAAGTGATGTGATTCTGTGTTTATTCCAAGCACCCCAAGATATAATAATTTACTGCCATTTCAGCCTCTCCCTAAAGTAGAAATTTACATCCAGAGTTTTTCCTCAGTACTAGGAGGTCATCTGCATGATAGAGACCCTGCCTTCCCCTGAGGGAAGATAACTTTGTCTAAAATAATTTTTCTTTCCTTGTCCCACTTTCTTTCTGACCATAAAACCTTTCATTGTGTACAAATCCTGGTAGGACTTTTCTGTTTGCTAGATGGGATGGTGCCTGCTTAATGACCTGTTTAATAAAGTCACTTAGATCTTCAAATTTATTTGCATGAAATTTGATAACATTACTCAAAAATGAGTGACAAAGCGTTTTCATTTTAAATTCTAATCAAGGCATAGTTATGTGACATTTTCCGTGGATCATGGATGCTCATAGATCCATAGTTTTTAGGTTTATGCTAAATTGCTCTAGGAAGACCAGGTAAATCCCCTAAAAGTATTACAAAGATAAGGCATCTCCAATTAGTAGTAACTACTGCTTGCAATGAAATCTGTCATTAGTACTTTTACAAGGAGATTGATCAGGTTACCCTTCATTCTTTCTATTTCTTTTCTCAGTAGAGGAATAGATTGCAGGCCTTCTGCTGAGCCCTTTTTACCTATTTACCCTAGGTGTGTTGATGACAAGTTGGTTATGAATTTTGTTTTAGTCTCTTCCTCTGCAAACTAGGCATAATAATGATAGGTTCCTTGTTAGGATCATTGTGATGGTTATATGACTATAGTACATGCAAGATTTTTAGAAGTATGCCTGGTATTTAGTGTATGCCCTGTAGTAATAATAATAACAATAATAATAATAATAATAATAATAATAATAATAATAATTATAATTATAGCTCAAGTCTCAATCTTTCTTCTTGTTCCAGCCTTGCACATCCAATTGTCTGCTTGACAATTTCACTTGGATATTTCATAGGGATTTCACACTTAGGTACAAAATTAAGTTCATAATCGTTCGGTCAGTCAACAAACCCACCACAGATTCTCCTTTTGAAACAATGTTAGTTCTATTAAGCAACAAAGAATAATACAGTCATCCATCACTCATAATCCTTCAATACTCCCTTTCCCATATGCCCTGCTATCCAATTTCTGCAGATGGTTGTTGTTCAGATATGCATACTTCTGAATCCTTTGCCAACACCCAACTGAGGCTCCCTTAGTCTCTAACCTGGTTTACATGAAAAGCTAATTGGAAGATTGTGGTATTATTATTCACACAAAATCAAAAAGAAGCCTAGGAAACAAATTTCTTGGCACTTTCTCTAAACCATAAATCTGAAATAGATGTACTTCCCACTTTTCACAATTCATTGTTTGAACTATATTCAGTATTTTATTCTGCCCACTCTTTGGGGTAAAGCACAACTATAGTTCATGAGACTAGGTCATCTCATACATTGGTTCTGAGTTCTTTTCAGAATAATTTCTGAATTTTTCCAATGAATCTCAGATATGAAAATGAACAAAATATAAAACAAAAATATTTGCTAGGAAAGAGAAAACAACCATGCATGCTAATTGTACAATTTGTGCATAAAACAGATAATATCCTCTTAGATTAACTTTGTAAAATGAGAACACTCTTTTGTTTTTAGAGTAGATGGTGCTATTCTGCACTAGGTGGAGACTGTGAATAGGCAGTATCGCTGTGTATAAACACCTGTGGTTTCATTTTTCAGAGTCCTTGAATAGAATTTTCAATGTTCTTGAACCAAGAATATATCCATTTTTCAAAGCCTTCCATGTCATCCCAAGTTTCATTTTTTTTTTCTCCAAGATTTCAGTTCCCTCTCCTTCCAGAGTGATTTCCCTAGCTGACCACTTTACAAAGGAGAATTTTACCTGTCACTGTGAATTAAATTCAAGGAGGAAACAACTAATCATTTATCAGGCTGATAAAGCCACACAATCAGCTAACTTAGTTCTCAGAAGACCCCACATTTTTTCACTAATACCAATGCTTATGGTATAAGATACCAAGATGAAAGATTAAATTAATTCTTCATTGGCTTTGTGTATGTAGACATCCTCAAGTCCTTATCTTCCCAGGATAGAATTTCTTTTCTCCTGTAACTGAATTGTGTATGCCTTCATGAATAACCTGTTCTTGGAAAAAAAAAATACAGGCTATTTGGAGGTAAGGTTTGCTATTTTAGGGTGTTCAACTGTGTCATTTTCTCACAGTGAACACCTTCAGGAGATAGCCAGTTATTTCACTAACCTTGCAGTGTCATGTTTTGAAAAGATAATGCCTTATATTCTTTGTGTGAACTTTGTGACACATTAAAAATATCTAATTTTATTATTGTAAAGTACAGCCAATATTTTTCATTCATCAGCAATGACTACTAAAGGTGGATAGTATAACCTAATAGTATATTTTTATGTATTTATCTAAACCAAAAACAAACACACCTCCAAAGTCCACAATACAATAACTCCATATTTTTGGTTCTCTCTAAAATGGATGGATAAATCTGACTACAGATAAAACAAAACTGACCAGGTTACATGTAGACAAGGTTCTATGAATAACAACACTTCTCTGGTTTCCCTGGGTATAATAATTTATTTCACTCATTAAAGCTAAAATAAAATGCCTATTAGCAAGATATTATGTTTAAGCCTATGCCTCCAGGAAGATGGAGAAGAAATTCACTCCTTTACTATGAGGATATGACCACTACTGTAGAGTCACAAATGAGCATAATTTTTGACCTCATGTTATTGAAAGATAAATACTCTAGTGGGATAGGATACTTCTTCATGACTATAACAATTTTGATTTAAAAGACATGAGTGATTTCTCTGTAACCGAATGCAATCAAATATATTGTGAAGCTCACTTGGATGGTTTTGTAAAAATCCCCAGAAAGCTCAAATTCCCTCCAAGAAGTCTAAGGATAGTAGATTACCTCAGCCTGAAGCTCTCGCTTCTCCAAAGAGACCAATTTCTTATTTCCTGCCATACTGACAACTTTGATACTAGAATCATGCAAGATTAGACCTGGGGGAGCTCCAAGACATTATCTAACCCAAATCTTATTTTCTCCAATGATAAATCTGAGAACCCCAATTTTGGTGACTTTTACAATACCACACAGTGACATGAAACACTGTGGCAAGACCACGTACTCTTTGGTTATAGGATCTTTGTCTTACTCAATTTTGAATTCATAGAACTCATCACATCATATACATTGTAGACACCACTATATTTGCACAAACACAGTTGATAATTATTGTTAGTTACTAATACAATATCCATTTGTGATAATTCAGCCAGTCACTCTTAAAATTTGGTCAGTAAGCAATAAGTTAGAAATGTCCATTATGTGGGTCCTATTTTAATCCTCCAGCCCAACCATAACAAAATACTATAGTCTAGTTGGCTTAAACACAGAAATTTATTTCTTACAGTTCTGGAGGCTAGACGGTCTAAGATTAGGGTGCCAGCCAACTGGATTTCTGGAAATAGCTCTCTGCTTGGCTTTCAGACTGCCTTTCCTGCTGGGTTCTCACATGGTGGACAGATAAAGCTCTGTTGTCTCTGCCTCTTGTTATGAAGGCACCAGCCCTATTGAATTAGGGCTCCATCATTATAATCTCATTTCCTCTCTATCACCTACTCATAGGTTCTACCACCAAATATAGTGGGTATTAAGACTTCAACATAAGAATTTCAAGGACACACAACATTCACTCCTTAATAACCCCCAACCCAAATGTAATGAGAGAATCTCTAGGCTTAGTAAGTCCCCCAGTGATTGCAACACACACTAAAACCTGAGTTACAGATAAGGGAGTGGTGTTCAACATCTGTTACATATTAGGAGTATCTAAAGAATGTTAAAACATGACAATATCCAGGACTCATACCACATAATTGATTAGAAATATCTGAGTGGAGTATAGTATTTAAAATTATAAGATAATTCTTTGTACACAAAGCAACAAACCAAAACTCTCACTGAATCTGTGTGTGTGTGTGTATGTGTATGAAGATAGCTTTATTCACCATTGTATTATCAAAATTGCCCTCCTAATTTTCCCTCCCTCAGTTCTAATCAATGTCCCTAAACCTTACCCATCATGAAATTAGTCTTCTCCTTCTCTTGCAATCTTCCTCCAAGAAGTCATAAGTTCTAACCCAGTTTCTCCAAATTAATTAAAAAAAAAAAAAACTTATGAAGACATATTCGTAAATATTTTGGAGAAAATTTTATTTTCAACTCTGCTAGATAATCTAGCCTTATCAATAGTTAGTTACAGTCAGTTTCATATTTGAAAACAAAGTAAATCTTTTTTTTTCAATTCTTTCCCCAAATTACATATCCCAACAAATTTAGCGTATGATTACAAATTATATCATTAGAAGATAATATATGTTAAAGTACTTCATTAGTTGTAAGAGTTTCGGTTAATGTAAGGTGCCATCACAAATAACTAGGCTATAAGTCTTAGAAGACAGAGAGTATATTTATCTACCTTTGTATTCTCAACACCTCAAAAAAAAAACCCTGGCACTTCCAGAGTTTAACTAATTTATTTTTCATAAATTATTCCATTTATTAATTTTACTGTGAAATTAAAGTCAACACAAATAGGAATTTTGCAAACTTGACTTTAATAACTCAGTTACAATAAAACGAACACAGGATCATGTAAAAAGCATAATGCCCAGGGAAAAAAATAATAGAGCATTTGTAAAGTTTGATGGCAGGTCATCAATAATGATAAATGGAAGAATGAAAGATCTCTAAGGAAAACATGAAAAAAATCTACAAAAAATTTAATACTTGCTTCATGCTGCTCAGTGAATAGAGGAGGCTAAAAAAAAAAAGGTAGATGAGGACAAGGATTATAATTGATGCACTCCATCTAAAATCCCATCTAAACAAGAGTTCCTCTGCACCCATGTGTAGACAAAGCTTATATATGTGTGTGTATATATATGTGTGTGTGTGTTTGTTTACATATAATATTTTAATTACTATACTATTTACTTATATTATAAAAGATACCTCTCAATGACATTGAAATCAAGAAGATAGATTTGGTATCAAATGCTATACCTCTCCTCAATTTTCCATGTAATTTTGGGTAGGTTAAGTGACTTCTTTCAGACTCTATTTCTGGTGTAGGCTGCTATGGAATTAAAATATGGTCACAAACATAGATTGCCTTTTAAAATTTCGAACACAACACATACCAAATATTTTTAGTTCTCTTCCTTCTTTTTCCCAGAAGATAGTCATCTAAACTTAAGTAAACATTATTTACAGATTGACTGGAACATATCTAAATAAAAGGCAAAACTTAGAACACGTTTAGTCTCTAAGGACTCAGGACCTGGTACAGCGACGTGCAGGAACCAAGATGGGGGGCTACGAGCCAGTTCAAGCAGCCCCTTATTACTCTTTGCAAGCGTTTTTATACGTTTCCCCAAAACAATATCCCATCTGACTACATGCTATGTCTTGGGTGCAGCTGTGCCTAATCTACTGTTTAGTGCTTATCTGCCCAAGCTGTTTTTCACAAAATACACTTCAAGAGACACGGAGAGATTTCCAAGGACACAGAACGCCAACAGGCTATTCCAGGGAGCGGCTTTCCACCTCCTTTTCACGCGAGCGTTCTCAGTGTAGGTCAAGCCTCAGGCAAGGGTCCTAGGACCACTTTCCCACGGAGTACACTTTGAGAGATGAGAGACACGGAGAGACTTCCAAGGACACAGAACACCAGCAGGCTATTCCAGGGAGGGGCTTTCCTGAGTGTTCTCAGCATAGGTCAAGCCTCTGGCAAACATCCTTGGGTCACCTTCCTTATCCCTCAGTCTACTCTACAAACACAGAGCCAACGTTTTAAAAAGCATTTCTAATGACTTTTGTTCTAAGGACTGCTACTATTCTCTGTATTTTACAGATATTTCAGTTGTCTGAGGAGCAAATGAATGTTTACGAATTGAAATAATGCTTTTCTCTGCCTTGTTGCTTTAATATTTCTGTAATCAGAACGTCACCATTATCACCTGTGATTTATTAGTAAAGAACTGTAAAAAGCTTTAGTCTTGTTCATGTCCCACAATATTGTATTTGAATAAGCAATGCTATTTGGAGTAAAACACATCTCCCCTTACCTTAGCATTTTACCAATAATCCTTTGACTTCTTTTAAAAATAATAGTGCTCTGAAAAAAAAAAAAAAAAAACCTTTTTTTTTTCACTTACTTTGATGTGTAGTACAGTTGTCTTAAATAATTTGTCATGAAGATCTTTCTGCAGAAGAAGTAGAGCACACTAGGAAAGATAATTTCCCATTACAGAGGTAGTATGTCTGGGAGTAGAGATGAGAAAGTGCTTTATATAAATGAAAGAACATACCTAGATCACATAGGAAAAGTCTTCTGGAGTGATTATCCTGAGTTTGATTATGTCTATTTGCTAGTTTAACAGAGATCAAAAACACAACACAAAAACACAGACCCTTTCTGAGTCTCTGCAGTGTTTTGAGTAAAAACCATGAAGAGTTATAGGATGTACTTTGAAAAAATACAAGTATTTTAACATATTCCAGATACCTCAGTTTGGTCACTATGAGTTTGATTTTAGGAATATGTTACACTAGAAAGAAACTTAGGGTTAGAATATAGAGACTTAGTTTTATTTTCAACTCCACTCACTAGTTAGTTAATTGTGTATGTCTAGGTCTTAATGGACTCACTTACACAGTGAGAAAATTAGTTGAGTAGTTAGTTATATATTTAGTTAGTTGTGTATTTCTGGGTCCTGATTCACATATAATGTGAGAAAATTATACTCCATGACCTCAAACACTTTCAACTTTAACAGTCTGGAATGCAATGACTCATCAAAAGTTTATTTCCATGATTTTTCATTTGCTTTGGAAATTAAGTCAGTGCTTGTCATTCAGATGTTTAAGGATATAGCAAAGCCTCTCTTCAAGGGTATTCAAGGTCTGCATATAGAGTTTGAGAATTATGAAAACATGCTGATGATAACAGGCTATTTATTTTAAAATAAGAATTTGCTTGGGTATCACTGAATGGGAAATGAAAGCAATGATCCAATGATTTGAATCCATTAGGTTCTGACAGAGCAAGGATTTACACATACATTATATGTGAAAGAAAAGGAAAAGAAATCCACCTCCCCCTTGTCCATCCCTCTTAAATGCCTAACAAAATGCCATCATTTAATGTTTAATGATTTCCTTCAAGTAGACAGTAGAAACCAAATTATAATTAGTAAAATCAACAGAGAAGGAAACCTATAAGCACCAGTAGAGTTTGGAATACTCTAGATATAGGAGGTGAAAAAATAAAAACTCAAAACTATTATTAGGGAACATTCCACTTCCCTTGAAATATTAGAGGTTTGGGGTTCTTCTCTATTGTCTATTTACAGCAAAACAACTTTGGATTTCATGTTTACGTTGACCATAGTGAAAAGAAATTATGCTGGGAATTTAATCAATAGGAGGCTAGGAGGCTACACACTAGCTGGAACTAGTTTTCCTTTGGTAATTTGATCCAGAATCAAAAATTAACTCAAACATATCAGAAAAAAAACAGTTTACTTTTACCTCTTTTTTGTCATTTGAAGGATGGAAACAGGCATTTTATACATTATCAAAGTGGCACCACACACTTGCTCACATTACTGATTTGAGAAACAAGAATTCCTGAAAGGAAATCAGTTTCAAGCATGGAGTAATGCTAAATCTTGCCACAAAACAACAAATCTTGGACTAGACATTTTACAGATCGTCTTCTATATCATTAATTTATATCATACTGTATATACCAATTTGACATCTTCATTTAGCACCAACCCCCAGCAATATGTTATTTAAGATGGCAGTTCAAAACAAAATAGCAATTAGCTTACAGGAGTGTTTGAATGTAGTATTTATAAAGTTTATTTCCCATAAATGTGACATGAGGCTCTAAGCTCATATGTACACCTAGATATTTTAAGGTGGTGTCCTCCCTGCCATGATATTGTTACTACCACCACATAAATGACTCTACTGTCATCACTCCATTCTACGAGTACTGTACTAATTCCCGGCAGCACACCACCCTCATCAGCTGCACTATCTTTCTTAATGCTATTTGTAGCCTCACTACTATCTCTGCTGCCCATCTTGATCACTTTTTCCTTCTCCCTTCGGAATCTCTTTGCTCATGACGTAGTTACATAATTGTATATTAACAATGGTATTCATCTCTTACCACCTCATGAATATACCACTATTTTTCTTGTTTCTGAAGCTCAATATAAATTTTATGATCCATTCTCTCCAGCAACTTAGTCTACCTATACCTTAGAAAATATTTTGTAGTGGAGTTATTTGTACAGTACATTATTTATGGTTTAAGAGTGTTCACAGTTTTCATCCAATTCAAGTGTCAATTGACATTTAGCATGAAAGTAGTGGTGAGAGGAAAAAGCTTTTGCAACAATCAGATTCTCTCTGGTTAGAAATTTAGATTATTTCCTCTCTGTTCTTTTATAGCTAAACAATGCAATAAGGAGAACTGCAACTTACATCACATTCACAAAGATGTAGACTGAAGTTTCAGTCAACTATATGAAAGCGTGTCCCCATCTCTAAGATGATCAACTGAAATAATAGGCTTTCAGGGTTCTTCCTTTTATATATCATTAAGATCCCCTTTTATAATGAACAGACACTCAGTATGCTCAGTATATTTTTCAATGATCATGAATCTAAATATAATTTTTACTCACTGAAAGACTTTCTTTTTAAAAACCCAGAGGACTTACCAAAAATCTCACAGCTTCAGGAATTCTGTATTAGGACCTTAACATGAGGTTACTGACAAAAGTCAAATGCCTCTGTTGGAGTATGGCATGTCTTCACTTCTTCTTACCTATAGGTTCCTAATAATGAAGACAATAAATATAAAGTTAAAAAGGGTATTAAAGTTTTCAAGACTCTGTGATAAAACTGTATTATTTAAGATAGCTGAACCTCAAGTCTTAATGTTGTCCACTATGTTGCAAAGTTGAAAACAAGGACACACAGAGAAAACAGCTAATCAGAAAGAAAAAGCAGGCGCCATCTCCATCCCATCCCAGCTCTCTCATTTTGAAGAGACCTTGTTCAGGTGGATCTGATGCCTGGAACTTGAAAATCCAGTGTTCTTCATACTGACCCTTGAGGCAAAATAGCACCACTCATTAAGAATATGGTTTAATTAGGTCATTTCCCCTGGCAAGCAGAGGAAATGAGTAGACTGCAATTTAGTGCTCACTATTAAAAATTGTCTTTTGAGAGAATAGTATCCAATATGAAACCCTGTAAGAGGGAACAATTTTCATTTTTTTTTGATACTTAAAATTATTTTTTTCTTACATCATTTTGAATGGTCGTTCTTTCATGACTATGGAGGAGTAAACCAAGATTTTTAATGTTTGTGAATGAAACATCCTTCAAGGAACAATTATTTTTCAGTCATGGTTTAAAAAAATTCTTATCTGAGTCTGCTTTCCTGGCACTTAATATGATCTTGAAGATAAATTCTCTCTCTTCACTGATCTACAAATTTCCATAGGTACAAATAGTCTACATGAAGGTGAAAGACGACAGTATTGTTTTAATCATAGTTAGACTCCTGGGACTTGAGTTGTTCCTCCTTCACTAGCATAATAGGATCCTCTTATATAACTAACAGGAACTCTGCACATTTTCAGGGACTTTTAATCTAAACATAGTTCTCACTCATGGAAAGACTATGCTTACTCCTTTATCTTTCTTTGGCATCCTAGATCATCACAGAAGGAAGAGTGAAAGAGAATAAAAACTATATGTGACAGGGCCAAAATAAAGCATATACTCAAGCCTATTGGAATGGAAAGGGAGAGAACACCACAGAGGAATAGCTAAACTGAATTAAAAATGCAGAACTTCAGAAACTGGGGGTGCTGAAAATCTCAGAAACATAAATGTGGGTGAGGGCTGAAAAAAGTATTGATTTGCAAACATAGAAATGAGAACCCCGAGATACCTTACCCATTCCACCTAGTCAAGTTATTACCTATTCTCAACTCCACAGAAGTTAACAGATGTTATTGCAGGAAGATATTTGCATAACAGAGTAGAAGAGAAGAACTGTACTGAAAATACCATTATATTTGAAAATCAGTGTACATATTGCTGAGGAGCACTATATTCTCTTTGCCTTTATTAAACTCAAAAAAACACGAGCAACTAGGATTATAGCCTGCCTACCCTAGAATATTGTGTAAATATTACTCTCTGGACATAGGCCCCAAATAAAATGCCTGTGAATATGCACTTGTGCGATAAAAGTGCTAAAACTTTTTAAAATACTCATTCCTTGTGTGATCATTCTCCAGATGAGATTTGTCCACATGATGAGTGCCCTCCTCACTGCATATTCATACCAAATTTCCCATCATTTGTACGTCTTTCTCTGGTGAATGCACCATCAGCCAAGGACTAGTGTACATTGTAGGAAATCCCCTAATTTGAAAGATGTAGATCCAAACAGGAGAACAAATGACCTTGGAAAAAAGATCTCAGAGGAAAAAAAATACAGAGGGCAGAATAAAACATTTTTAAGACTATAATATCTGCAAAAAGATAAAATATTGCATCCATTAAAAGGAACAGGATATAAAAAAGGAACACTCAAAAAATAGGAAGAACTTCTAGGAAGTCAAAAACTGATAGCAGAAATAATATAGGGATAGACAAGAAGAAAAGACAAGTGCAATTCAAGTTAATTAATGATGAATGCTCAGAGTCTCTTAGTCCTTGTCTGCTTTTAACGTCAAGCCTTCATACCCAACTCAAGCTGCTGTAGCATGTCCTGACTAAGTTACTGGAACACCAGAGATTTAGATCATGTACAGATATGAAACCATTTATATCAAGACTCCCATTTCCTGCTACCCCATCATTTATGTTAAGTACATTCCTGTCTTCTCTATATTATCTTCACTCTGACCCTGAGTTGCAACATGGTATATGTCAAAGAGCACAGGCTTAAGAGTTGGAGACAAGAGTGTGTTTGCGATTTATCACTTACAACATGGGCAAAATCTCTTAATAATTTGAGTTCCTGGGGCCTCAGTTTCTTCATCTAAACAACAAGACTTTTCATGATTATTATGAACATTAAGTGAGCTAGAATGTGCCGCCCTGTCTAGCACAGTGATTAGCATAAAGTGAGGTGCTGAGTAATGTTTTTTTTTTCCCTTATCCCTGAGAAAAATGTGTGAAATTGTGTCATGATCCATTGATGGGAGACCCTGTGTCATTTGTGTCAAAACAAATTGACCCACCGAAGAAAAATATTCCTATCATTTTACCAAATTCTTGTTATCAGAAAATTAAAACTTTGAATTATTTTACTAATTGCTCATTCTATTGGCATGGTCTGCTTATAATCTAAAGTAAATTAGTAGCTATGAATTCAGTCCCTTTTCCTCTCATGTTTTATAGTCAAAATAACAATAATGTAAAAACCTCCATGAAGTTGAAAGAAGGTTAAGTGACAGTTTGATTTCCAAGGGTGAGTCCAATTCTGCTTCATGTTAACTTCCCAAGGGATGTGTCTTCCTCTTGCATACAGTGAAAACAATGATTTGCACTCCTTTTATTGGTGAATATTGAATTAGTACACATTATCTTTATTAATTCCAGGCCTAAGAGATCGCTTTTCTTAAGGCTCAAAGGAGCAGAAGAATAGGCAGTGAACAAAACTCTTCCCGCTTTCATCCACAATGAATAGAGTCCTATTACTCTGTTTCGCCCTTAGACTCTGCCATTGAAAAAATTGCTAGAATTTTGAAGAAGGCTAAAATGTGATTTTACTTCACTTTCTAATGCTTGTTTGAGAAGCTCATTAGAGAAGACGGCAAGGTCATCCATCTAAGCCCACACATATCGTGTGGGAGGCAGGATCTGGTCACCCCAGAAACCACATTCCTTCCACGTTCAATAATCACCTAGCATTCAGAGCAGAGGCATTCCCTCTCAGTAGCTAAATATATAGTCAGATTCACATGTGTCAGGCAGAGGCTGAGGTTTTTAGCCCAAACACAGAGCCCAGAAAGAACACAGAAGGAAAAGTTGATATATTCTCCTCCCAGCTGCCAAGTACTGATCTGTCAGTGACCTGAAAGTGGGAGGGTGCCTTGGAACTCAGCTTAAATCAGATCACAACCCCTAGTTGTAAATAATAGATACAGCTGGCAACTGAAACATCCAGTTTTAATTAGATTCTTTGCAGCTATATGTCTTCGATGTGATTCACGTCAATAAATCACAACAGCTCTGTGTTTTTGTTGTTGTTTTCCCATCTACTGGTGTGTGGGTTACGTTTATATAACATGTCTGATTGATAGGTGCATGGGGTGGGGAGAGGGGAGGGAAGTCAACCAAAGGTCTTTTCTCGTTCTACCAGTGAATTTAGGAAGTTGATATGCTCATTCTGAGGCTGTTTCCTTACCAAGAAGGATTGTAAGATTTGATTTCACTGTACCCACCTTTCAGCAAGAAGTTCTGAACACTATTTTCTTCTCTCCTATAGCTGGAAAAATAGGGTCTTTTTGAGAAGAATATTACTGAAGTTATCTGTTCTGAAACAGACAGAAAATTAAAAAAGCAAAGCAATGACATGAGAACTTAAAATATGATGGACACACCAATGCAATGAGGAACAGAGAGATGAGGAATTCTTTTAATTGCATGGATTTAGCTATAAATACTTATTGACACCTTATGAGAAAACTAAAGGGAATAGTGAATGTTAGAATACAACTGGAATAGTTTGACAGATGATTTTAATGTTTTTTTTATTTTTGTGTAGAAGAACTGGGATGTAGGCCAGAGTTGTGGGGGTTGGAGGATTCACCAGAGACAGAGTGGGGAGCAGAACAGGCAGATCTACTGAAATACTCTGCTGAGGGGAGCAGCAGGCCAGACAGGAGAGGTCTGCTGCACCAAATGTGGGTCACCTCCCTGGCCAGCGATCAAACTCAGGCTGTAGAGGTGATAGCACTGAGACTTACCCCTAGGCCATCAGGGAGACCCAACAAATAATTTTAAAGTGAGGAAATGTAAACAAAAATTAGAACAATTTTTTTAAGAATGTTTATACTAACTAGAGTGGAGAGCAGAGAATGTTTTGAGTCTATGGTCTTTTATAAAATACCACTGAGACTGGAGGACAGAAACATGATTCAAAGTTTCAGATATTCTACAAATCAGTACTTCATAATGAATGCTCATGTTGAAAATAAATTTATTTTAAAAAATTATTGCTAAAAGTCATCTACAAACTTACCACTTGGATAGACATGTAGGTTTTACCTAATCTTGAAATTTTAATACACATAGAAGTAAATACAATATATGTGTGTTTGATTTTTATTAATATAGGTTCATTTCACACATAAATGGTTTTGTAACTTTTCTTTTTCAGTGAAAAATGTATACTGAAAAATCTCTCCAGATCAATAAATATCCTTAATCTTAAAAGCTACACAGTCTTTTCAAATATAGTTGTCCAAAGCCATTTCAGTGTTTTCTTATTATTAAAGAATTTGGATATTTTCAATTTTCATCAATATAGACAATACAGTTCTGGAGTAGACACTGATGATTATTTGAGATAATTACACACATGTCCACTTTTTTCTTCAGGATAAATTCCTAGTGTATTTTAGGCTTTGGACTAAAATTTTGGACTGTGTTCAAAGGCTTTATCTAATGCTGTCACAGGGATATACATTGGAAAACCAAAAACAAAGTAGCTAACCTGATGATATAGAGCCAACCATGGCTGGAGAGGATTATGCCCCAAAAAACAAGGGAAAACTGTATTTGGGCAGTTGGGAGGTTGTAGCAATCCATGTCAGTGGAGTTGCAATGGCAGAGGATAAACAAGCAAACAGCTAGTTAAACAGGAACTGAGAGTAACGCAGAGGGGAAAGGATTAGAGGGTCATTTGTGAAATGAACCTGGAGATTCCTGTGTGAAAAGGGGCTGATTTGACAGGATTGAAGTTTAAAAATTGTTTCCAAACTGGAAGATTGACAGATTGACTACTGATTACCAGATTTTTTTAAGACTGTTAAAATAGGAATAAAAACTACCCATTTGACCACATTGGTTCAATTGACCCACAAGATGGGGGGAGCGCACAACAAAACAAAATAACTGCTTCTGAGCTATCCGCGTTGCTTTCTAGTGTTTCATTTTAGATGATGCTCAGGAGAGTCTGAAGTTCCTAACTATCAAAAGATGCTGTCTGTCATCATAGAACACCTAACACATCCACTTAGAATGAGAAGGTAATTTAATCGTAGCAGCAACAACAATATAAATGCAAGATAAAATTATATTTGATAGTATCCATTTATTTTAATTGTTTTAGCCTATTAAAATATATTTAAAGAGTCAGTCCTGTCTTCCAAATGCAATCCCGAAGTACATTAATTCCGAATGGATGTAGGAGTAGCTAAGTGCAACATATTACGCAACCAGTATTTAGAAGTCAGCATTTAAAAATAATATTAACGCATAAAATGTTTAAAGGGGTTGTAAAATGCCAGAGCATAATTACTTATACATAAAATATCACACAGTATGATACCACTTTGTCTTTGCTTATAATTATTATAAAACTGTTTACTGAAGCAAAATCGTTTAGTGAAACAGCATCCATGTTACATAATTTTAAAAAATTATGGCACTTGGAGGTAGTCAATGGGTTTTGGTGGTATGCTCTGTCAAACTGCCTTGCCATACATTTGGCAAAGACAAGTAGTCCAATATTTTGTGTTGGTTGATTTTTTTTAACTCTCCATTTCTTTAATTAGCTTCTACTTACCAATTCAGAAAACAAATAGCTTTGTAGTAGTGTGTGTAGGTCTCTGTAAAGACCTAAGCATGAACTTTGTCATATTGTAATTGAGTGTAAATATTGTCAAGGACCTTACATTGAGGTATTTCACTTTTTTTTAATGTGTAATATGTAAGATTTAGTAACTTGGCCAAGGTCTGTTTGAGAAACAGTGTAACAATGTATTTAGTTTTATATTTCTTATTTTACAGTTGTGAATTTTTCTACATCAGCTTATAATTTAGTATCACCTTATAATTTGTTCACATCTTTTGTGATTAATACTAGTTCTTATTAAATGGAGTTGTTCTTTTTCATTAAATATATTTTAGCAGTTAAGCCCTGACAATTTTTCATGTAATCTTTCTTTTATCTTTTCAAATAACTTTGGCAGGCTTATTGCAATTTAAATGAATAGAAGTGTAGCATTTAAACTCATGCATCTACTACATACATAATTGGTATTTTTTTTAATTCTTTATGGTGCTATGAATACTTAATATAGCTACCTTCTAAAAGTTTTAAGTATACAATAAATTATTGTTGATTGTATTGTATTGTTACTACATAACAATGAATTTAGGGGTACTGGGGGGTCATAAATGTCTGACATCAATGTCCATGCTTTATCTGCAATATACTTTCATATATGAACATTTATTATTCATAAACTGGTATTTATTTATATTCAGTGAATAATTTGACTTAGAGCTCAAAATCAAATCATGACATTTTATCATTCTTGACATTTATCATTCTTCTCTGCAATTATCTGTAAATGTAAGGGCCTCCAGAGCAAGTTTCATGTCAGAAGCAACCATGAGGTCTAGGATATGTCTGGTTCATTATTGTACTATCATTGCCAAACAATGAATGACAGATAGAGTATGCCTTCAGTGGTTTTTGATTAATGATGTAAATGAATAATTAAGTCAACCCTAAGGGTAATTCAGCAAGCTCCTTTGTTAAACACTGAATTTGAACTCAACACTTTTACAGTTGATAAAAGAATCCAACGACTCCCAAAGCTATATCTAGTGGTCTTGAGTTAACTGGTACGTGGAGAAGACAACTTGCACAAAAAAGCAAATTCAGGGCCTCCCCAGTGGCGCAGTGGTTAGGCACTGTGCTATGGAGCTGTCGGCAGTGGCGACGCGAGTTCGACGCTGGGCGGGGGAGATTCCCACATGGCGTGGCAGACCTCTCCTGTCTCGCCCGCTGCTCCCCTCAGCAGTGTGTTTCCGTGATCTGCCCATTCTGCTCCCCACTCTGTCTCTGGTGAATCCTCTCACCTCCCCATGCCTCTGGTCTGTACCCCAGCTTGTATGCATAAATAAATAAATCTCTAAAAAAAAAGTTTAAAAAAAAAAGCAAACTCAATTTTAAAAGCATTCATATTCCTGTTCTCTGAACATTACTTCTAATAGTGCTTCCAGAATTGTTCTTATCTTACTGATACTCTTCATCATCTCACTGACTCCAGTTCTAAAGTCCTACAAAATATATTCCTAGGTATAGAACAGAGATAGATGATAAAAAGGTAGATAGACACTTGAGTACAGAGATAAAAAGTACTGGTGTAGACCTTTTGAAATTAAATAGTTTCTAACTAATTCAAAGAGAAAATTTCCTTTTCAATACAGAAAGTATTTTTTTTATTTTTATATTTTCTCCTAAACACCTAGAAATCTTTTTTGCAACATATGGATTGTAACCTATTGTGAGTGATCATATAATTGAAAATATTCTGTTAAAAATATTTTCTTTCTCTAAAACACTAAGGAAAAGTGTTCTTAAAATTATCTGAATAAAAGCATTTATCATTATCTGTAACAGTAAAAATTTTAAGTTAATATTTTCCTTGCTCTATATTCTACAGGAATAAACAGCATACATTTCATATCAGGCAGTTGAGATATACACCATTTGGACAGTTTAACCCACAGCATTTATATAGCTATAAAGAGACTGCAGTACCTTTTTATATCCCACAGTAGTACTTAAAGAGAATAAAAAATGTAAACAGTAAGAAGATATGCTTATTTTAAAAGTATTCTCTTATCCTGTACTTCTGCATAATGGTGTATAAAATGTGCTATAATTTTAAAGTCAGAGGACATAGAGTATAATATGGAAATTATATTAATCATTAAAATCTGCCTATCTTTTCTTTTAAAAATCTTCGTCTTTCAGCCATGATAGTTTCCTTAGGTAACCTTTATATAAAAAAAAAAAATCTAAGGTAAACTCTGCAGCACATCAGAGTATAGTTTGTTAACTGGTATTATAGGAGAAAAAGGCCCCTTGGCTTTCGCAATCATACACCCAAGTCATTTTAAGCTCAATGATTTTATTATCATTACCACCATTTTTTCCAGTGGTTTATCTTCAACTACCAAAGCACAAATGGATCCACAAAGTGGAACATTTCTTTATTACACTGCTTTCTACTATTTAAACAATCATCTCCTTTTAAAGCTATGAGAAATGTGACAAGAGAGGTACTTTGGGGTATATATTTACAGATTTATCTATTTTATCTAATAACCACAAATGTATCTTCATTGTATATGCTTTAGGCCTGCAATTTTACAATAGTAACTGAAGTTGATTTTCTATATCAATATTTATTTTATAGTGAAGGACCAATTTAATTCAATAAACATTTCAGTTAGTCTTTTTGTCAAGTATTTTCTTAAACTCAGAGGGACCCAAATTCAAATGGGACAGAGTCCGCACTCAAGAACCTTGTGGCTTAAAGATGAGTATGTGGTGTGGGTAGCAGGGTTGCTGTTGTATAGAGGCCTAAGAGACCACCAAAAGGAATATCAGTGTCAGGCCAGGGGCCCAGAAAAGACATGTTTTTAGGGTGACATTGAACTTAATCCATAAAGAGTGGACAGAATTTGACCATATGAATCCTTGGAGATTGTTCTAAGCAAAGAACAATAAGTACAAATAAAGCCTTGTGCATATTTATGGCATATCTGTGACACATATGCCAGTCTCATGAGGACATTCTCATAAATTGTCATAAACTATGGTAGATCAGCTTTTTATCCACTCAGTGCTGTTCAGTAATGTGTTGGTATAATTGTCAAAAGTTGAAACAATGAAGATGGGCCTCAAACAAACCCCAGGGATTTGCCTTCCTTTCCCATTTGCAGCAATAATTTAAATGTTTCTCTTCTATCAATTCAAAATTACTTAAGTTAAATATATATATATATATTTAAATATATATTATATATATATATAAAAATATATATATATATTTAAGTTAAATATATATATATGATGCAACTCCTTTCTAATTTAAAATGTATCTCAAAGCATAGGAAGTTATTGCAAGATATGAAGTAAGATGATGTAAATGAACATTTTATGATATTATTTTAGTATGGATAGTTCTGAAGCCAGAACCCTGATTATAAAGGAAATATATACTATTTCCAGTTAAACTGAAATGAGACAACAGTGAACTGGGTAATTGTCTACGTTTTTAGGAATGTAGAGAGGATATATATTCCAGTTATATCGAGATGGTAGAATAAATACTTCTAGATTTCTGAGTGGCTTTGAATGTTGAATCAGTTAGAATCCAATGAATAATATACCATACCATTTATTGGTATTCATCCACAAATTCCATGTAATCCCTAACCAATTACCAGCCACCCTTTTTTGTTTGTTTGTTTTAAAAATCTCCTAAAGTTTACATGGAAAATAAGGGACATAGAATAGACAAACAATCTTTAAAAAATAAAGTTGGAGGACTCATACATCTTGATTTTAAAACTTACTACTAGGCACTAGTCAAGATAGTATGGTACTAGCACAAAGGTAGAAATACAGATCAATGAAAAAAATAATAAATAAACCCTTAGACTTATGATCAGTGGATTTTGAGAATGAGGACAAAAAATATTTAATGGAGAAAGAACATCTAACCTTGTAAAACTTTAAAGAAAAAGATAGGGGCAAATCTTTATCACCTGGTATTTGGCAATGGTTACTTAAATATGTTACCAAAAACACAAGTAAGAAAAGTACAAATAGATGAATTAGACTTGATCCACAGTTTTTAAAAAACTTACCCAATTAACAATATCATCAAATAAAAAGGAAAATACTACCCACAAAATAAAAGAACATATTTGCAACACATATAGTATCAGGGAAATGTATCCAGAACATGTAAACCACTCTTACAATTCAATAATATGAAGTCAAGTAAGTAAAACCTGGACTAGAGCAGAAAGAATAAAATAAGCATTTCTCCAAAGATTTACAAAAGACCAAGGGGCACATGAAAAGATGTTCAAGGTCATTAGTCATTTAGGGAAATGTAAATCAAAATCACAACAAGATACTAATCAACGCCCACCAGGATAGCAAAACTAGAAAAAGACAAACAATAGCAAGTGTTCATGAACATACGTAGAGATTGGAATCCATGTGTATTACTGGTAGGAAAATGAAATGGTACTGTCAGTTTGGAAAAGAGTTAAATGGTTCCTCATGAGGATTTTTCGGCCTTTTTTTTAAACAATATTACCATATTATCTACAAATTTTACTTTTAGTTATGAACTCAAAAGATATATGTCCACACAAAAATGTGTGTGAATATTTACAATTTTAGCATTATTTCCAAGAGCCAAAAAATAAAAATAAGCCAAATGCACATCAACTGACATATGTATAGACAAAATGTGCTATAGTCATACCCTGACAAAAAGAATAAAACATGGATATGTAGTACAACAGGGATGAATCTTGAAGATACTGTACTAAGTTGAAGGAACACACAAAAAACCCAAAATATTATGATTTCATAAAATGTCCAGAATAGATAAACCTATACAGATACAAACTGTATTAGTGATAGTCTAGGGCTGGAGGGTGGGAGTAATATGGAGTATGACTGCTAATGTGTATGGGTTGCTTTTGTGAGTGAAAAAATCTCCTTAAATTAGATCATGGTGATTCTAAAACAACTCAGTGAATACATTAAAAAGCACTGTATTGTGTATATATATATTTCTTATTTATATCTTTTACATTATTGTGTATTCCGCTTAGATTTCCCACCACCAGTTCACCCATGAACCATCACCATAGTCCCTTGTAATCTTTTCTCCCGTTTTGAACCTTTATACTCCCCCTCCCTCACTTAATGTCTCTCATTTATGGGTGCCTGCTAGTTTTTGTTTTCGTTTTGTTGTTGTTGTTATTTTCTCCTCCTGATCTCTTATTTTAAATGAATGAATGTGTGATATTGGACTTATATCTCAATGAAGCTTTTGGCCTGGGGTAAAGGACTATGGGTGCTTCCATAGTGGTGGGGTGTGGAGATGTACCTCTAATCATGCACAGCACTGTAAGCTGTTACCTTGATAAAGAAAATAATAATAATAAAGAGGAACCACTGAGTTATACATTCAGATAGCATATCATGGTATTTAAAACCACTGTTTGAAAATAATGCCCCTGTGTTTAGAAAAATTGATTGCACTGTAAAAATGATCTTTAAGTCCTATGAAATAGCCTCACTGGTTGTGTCAAATTAACGGTTGGCAGAGATTAAGCACATTTGATATATTAAAGTCCTAGCAAAATAAAATAAGAAAATTTATCTGCTTGATTGAAGACTGATGGTTAGGTGTTCTCTTCTGAAGTCAGTCACTTTTATTAAAACAAAGCCCTGGCATATTAAATTCCAACTTTTTGTCTATGTTCTTCCATATATGAATGATTCTGAATTTCAAAACAATCTTCTTCCCTAAAGGATACCTACAATCCCCTCTGGAAGGATGCTCAGTCATTAGTGAGGAATAATACAAGCACTGATGCTTTGTATAAATAATATAAAAGCAGAGAGTGCTTTCTTTTCATAACTGCTCATCTGCCAGCAATGTTTCCATTCAGGGAGTTAAAGCCAGACTATGGCAAGAGTTGGTGTAAGGTAAGCATGGTAAATGCTTGCCATCCATGCTGCTATTCCCTGTTCATCTATCAGGACAGAATTGCTAATTCATCTCAGAATTCTTTGCTACTGAGCATTAGAATACAGTGACCCAGAAAAAAGCACTACCAATCAGAATTTATATGTGGTTAAAACATAGCTGCTTCTCAGGTTTTATGTTGATGCTGATATTAAGGATAAAGTTAAGGGAAGGTTAAGCTTTAGCTTTAGCCTGAGAGTAAATGTTAATCCTAAAATGAGAGGCTTTAACGAAGCTTAGTGTTAATATTATGGTTTTGGCTAAGTACTAGAATTAGGGTTCATTTTAGATGGTATAATAACAATTTCAGACGAGAGTTATATCTTAGAATTTTTGCCTTATGTTAGAAAGGATAACAATAGAATTACATGTGTTTTACTGTGATAGCCAGAATTAAAAGAAGAGCCTCTTAGTATTCATCTTCACCATTTATTTTGAAAGAACAGTAATATAAGAGCTAAAAGAGCTCTTAATGATACTAACTGAACTCTTAAATTAGTAGGATTTTGTTTTGTAGATTAATCTGTATGACTTACAAATTTTACCAACTATCTTTTAATCTCCATTTCAAAGAAAGAAAAATCAGGGTGATCAAAGCTACTAATTCAGTGACAGGGGGAACTGATCAGTTTAGACAGTGACCTAAGTCAAATGGAATAGCCACTTCTGCATCACAGCAGATAACTTCATTTCAACTACAATATAAAATTTATATTCTATGAATACCACAGCAACACATCACACATGTGTTTCTGCTCAATCCACCAACCCTTTCCAATTTATCATTCTTGTTTCAAAATAGAGAGCAGGCAATGAATTATAGGTATGAGGAACCATGCCAAAGAGGATGAAAATTTTAAATCCCTTTAAGAAATTCCTCATTTTAAACTGTAAAGAAACTTCCTCTGATTGACATGATGTCATTGAGTAAGTATAGCGTGCTTACTAGCTAGCTAACTAGCCCTCCACCATTATTCCTCCACTTTCCAAAAGGATTTGAAAATGAGGTAAAATAAAAATTACATATCTTAAATGTAGTTAAGAAAGCCACAAAAGTGAATATTTAAAAGCACAATAAGAATATAGGGTTAGAAATGTATGTCAAGTACAGAGGAAGGAACAGTAATAAAAAATGATATTAGATTTTTACATTTACTTAAGGGAAGTGCTACAAATTGATCTCGGACTTCCCTAATTACAAACCTAAAGAGAAACAAGATGTTAGATGATTTGAATTGTCTATAAAGCAAATGTAACCAGTTACCTCAATGAACCAATTGATCAATGAGCAATAATTTAAAAATCTTTCTCTTTTTGAATCACTTTTTGCATGTATAAGTTTCCATGTTAAAAGATAGACAGATAAAATGTCATTACCTTTTGCTCTCTGTCTAAAAAAATAAACCAATCTCAAGAGTAAAGTTACAGTATATTCATGCAGATTTTTCCTCTAAGGTGAGGCACTAAGGCATAGCTATGACTATAGGCTTGCAAGATTTCAAGAGAATCTAAAATAGCATCATTTCATCAAGGGCAAAATTTCATGTCAAATAGTGTATAAAACCTAATAATACTCAGCCAGTGATAGAAGCAATGCATGGAGAAAATAAAGGCACCATAAAATCATTACCAGTGACATTGTATTGCGGACTGAAAATTCTTGAAGTTCTTTGGCTTAGATTAGGTCACCGTGTATAAGGAGAAACAAAAGGAAACACAACCCTGGACATTGTTTGTAGCAAGTACAATTTTCCAAATCGTTTTTCCTTCTTATTCTATGCTCTCAAACTTAGTTTTTCCAGGCATTGAACAGTCCCAGTGGAAAGAATGTGCTGGAAAGAATATCTCCTGAGCTCTTGTCAGCTGTGCATCCGCCTGTCCTTTCTTTTCCCTGTGGCAGCCCGTCTTCCCCATCTTTCAATGGCAGGTCTGTGCTAAGTTCACTGCCCAACTCTACCTTCAGGTAACTACATGGCTAGAGCCCAACTGCTTAGCCTCTTCCAACCTTTTATTCTTTCTTTATCTATAAATGGGAGCCAGTCCAAACGCTTACAGATTTTGTAAAAGTAAGTGGAATCCTGACTTTTGTGCTAAAAATCTAGAAAGCTGACCAGTTTCCTTCCCCTTTGGGTTTTCCTTCCCCTTCCACGTCTCTTCAAACTCTAAAATGTCAGTTGATATTAAGAAACAATAGATATGCTTCACTGGCAAGGAATATATACTCAGAAATACTCTTAGCATTTAAATTAAATGAACTACCCCTGACTTCCTCAGACCATTGATGGAAATGTTGCCTTGTCCTCCACTGGGAGTCTTGGTTCAACATAAGTCCATGAACCCCAGGGTGCAAACTCAATCCCAGTTCCTCAAAAAATAAAGGAAATATTAAAAAAGAAAAGAAGAAGAAAGAAAGAAAACTTGCTACACCCAATTCACCACATCCTGTGCTTTGTTACTTATGTATAACTTCCACATGGAAACCAATATAGCACCTGTTATGGGTCACCGGGAGAGAACGTTACCTTCTTTGCCTGGTCAAAGTTCCCGCATAGGTGTTTGAGCATTTTCCTAAACTATAGGAAGGATGTCTGGGTTAGAGAATAAAATCTAGTAACATGAATACACTGTGCCTGGAACTTGCCTTCCTACAAGACAAGGCATCATTCTTTTTTTTAATCTTACTGTTTGCTTCTAAGTCTGGGTCTCTGGCACTCGCGTAGACAGGAGTAGAAGATTCCCTTGTCTTGCCCTCATGCATCCCAAAAGATAATCACAGATAACCAGTCTGACTTTGCTGGCCATTCAAGGTGCTGGGCTACTACTTTTATCATTTGTTTTCACACATTGGAAGAAATATCAGTTGATTTTAATGTGGTCAAGTGGGTATCTCTGTCACGATCATAAAAACCTGGATCACAGGGTCACTCATTTCATTCCCAAGACACAATCAAAAAGAAACTCTCTTGCACTGGCATCTCTCTGAACCCCTCCTGCATCTCTGCCTCTGTCACATTCTGCTTCAATGTTCCCATTTCAGAAATCCCTTTGGAGACAGGGAACTCTTCTGGCTTTAATGAGCGTACTGAAATTGTTTCTTCCAAGAATGATTAAGGCAGTGAGACTTTCTATGGGTAGTGGTAATTGCTCCCCACACTGTCTTAGCAAGGAACAGAACTGTGGGGAACAGCAAATACTGCAGTGTTATGTAAGGATGCGTTCCTCTCCTCTGCACCTCCGCTTGCCTCCGATTGCCTCCGCTTGCCGGCTCCCAAGGCAGTGCTGGGCAGCAATATGCACCTAGGACAGAGCCCTGAGGCATTTAAGGGTATGCCACAAGACACACCACAGAAAAGAAATAAAACGTAGCTCAGAAGTAAAGTAATGGAAATAAAGGCACAGCAATTGGTGTCAGAAGGCCCAGCAAAGCTGTCTCCTCCGGCACCCAAGCATTACCCATTCCCAGGAAATGAAATTGTCAGCTGCCTTATATTCCTATTTAATTTAAGTTAGCGACAACATTTTTTTCTACGACCCATCCCTCCTCAGCCCCTGCTCAGTACTTTAGTTCCTTTTCCTTTAAAGATAGGTGGGATTGAGAGTTAAGAGAGGCTTTCTTACTGAGCCTTCATGCGATGGAGTAGGGGCATCTATTCCAGCCCCATCTGCTCAGTAATAACTATGAAGTACATAATAACACAGTCATTAAACCCATTAACAGTGGGGTGGGGGAGGGCATGTTGAAGTATCACAAATTCTAAACATAGGACATACTTCTTGGAGACATAAGGGCATTAAATCTTGAGTTTTGTTGAAAAATCAAACCATCATGACAGTGGATTTAAGGGGTATTTATGAAATTTAGAAGTAAGCAATACTCTGTTTACTGGTGTTTTAAATAATAAAGGAGTAAAGGGTCTCCCTGGTGGCACAGGAGTTAATGTCTCAGTGCTATCAAGCTATCACCAGCCACCACGGCCTAAGTTCAATCCCCGGCCAGGGAACTGACCCACATGGCGCAGCAGACCTCACCTGTCCCACCCGCTGCTCCCGTCAGCAGTGTATTTCGGTAGTTCTGCCTGTTCTGCTCCCCACTCTGTCTCCGGTGAATCCTCTTACACACACACACCCTGCCCTACACCTCTGGCCTACACCCCAGTTCTTTTATGCATAAATAAAAGTAAAAATAAACAAATCAATAAATAAAACACCAGTAAAAATTTGTGGCCAGATGATGCATGATGGGGAGAAAAACAAAAACATTTGCTGAGCATCTGGTGTACATTAGGCACTTTGGAACAGACTACCCATTTGGTCCACATACCAATTATTGAAATATTTATGACTGCCATCTTTAAGTAAACAATGCACAACTTGAGTCTTCAAGATTTAAGAACCTTGCTCAAGATCACCAGAAAGAGGAAAGGCAGGATTGAAACTGTGTGCTGAATGGTACCCATACAATGTGCCACTGCACCCCAACAGCAGATCAGAGAGGAAGGAGAGCTTGTTTCCATGGGAGGGTGTTGACCCAGAGGGCCTAACATCTGTACCATACAACTACACCTGGACCTCACGGTGTATATACCGCCTTGTTCTATGACTGTCCTGTTTCCCATGGTTGCCCACTCAAGAGCAGTCAAGTTCAATGTCCAGTTGGCTCAGTTTTTTCATCTCCAAAACACATAATACATATGGATGTTAATGAGTTAACTGCGCAAAGAACGAGCACAGATTTAACTCTATTTCCTCTATAAATTGAGTTTATAATTCACACCTTTATCTTCTATCCCTAGTAATACTAAGTAGCACCAAATCGCATGTTGTACTTCAAAGATGCATATAATAATACTTATAATGCTATTTAAGATTTTCCTTGTTAGATGTGTGGCTCTGGAAAGTCACACAATTTTTTTTGAAGTTTAGTTTTCAAATTAAATGGTGATAATCACAATGGTAATAATCATAATCCTTGCCTTGCATAGTTAATGACAAGGATTATATGGCCTAATATATGTGAGGAAGCTCATACATGGTTGAAGCTCAAAACGACTTTGCTTTGACCTTTTAATGATATTTTATACTTTATAAGGCACTCCGCTTGCTTTCCTATGTTTTTCAGCACCTTACGATCCAATTTAACACCTAACACACGAGTAAGTGTTTGTTCTTTGCCTGTCTGCCTCATGAAACTCAAACTTCCTTGAGGGCAGAAGCTGTGACTTATTTATCTGAGATTTACTGGGGTTTAGTACAGGGATGTCATTAAGGAATAAAGGAAGGAATCACAAGGAATCACAAGCAGTCACAAGGAATAAATAAGCAAGAAATACTGGAATGTCTTTGAAATTAAAGAAAAAGAATAAGAGACTTAAAAGGAAGAAGGAAGACAATAGAGAGTGGGAAAGAGAAAAGCCTGAAGTACAACATTGAGAACAAAATCCCGTCAACCACAATCTAATAATGGTTATTTGAGGTAGGAAAACACTAAGTCAGGTCATAAACCGTTCCCTTTAGGCTAGTTAAAGATTTACTAGAATCTCAAAAAAATTATTTGAGTTTATGGAATATTCAGATAATGCAGAGATAACTACAGATTGGTTAATCCATTAAAACAGGAAGGTATTGTAGCATGCAACACTTGGGGATATTTTTGTTCTTTTTTGGGGGTGCTAACTTAAAAACACTGCCATGTCTATTTTTTGTAATTGTGGTAACATTGGTTTCCATCATTGCTGTGTATCAGAAGTTGGTTGAGAAGTGGGTGCCTTAGAACAGAATTAAGTGTTCTCTTGCTATAGGGAGCAAAACTCAACATATGTGTTTAACTATCATTAAGCACTATTTGGAATTTCTTTTCTCTATAAATCTTTCCAGTGCCCATATAGAAATCACTTACCTCCCTCTTATAACTGAAGAGTCCCTCATTAAAAACATTTTGTTTTTGTTCTGTCTCTCTCCCCATTGCCATGCTATTACAAGCTCCTTACCTTTGAAGTGAATGAAGAGAATAAGAGTAGGTTAGAAGTCAAAGAAACACCTTGGATTTTTGCAATAAGTCCAGCTTGTGACACACAAAGTGTTGTGAAATAGGGGAGCAGGAGACACCCACCTCTCTGAAATGAATGTATGAAAGAGGGCATAGTGTTCACTTTGAAACTATTTATGTCCTGTACATTCAAACTCACAGTGGATACAGATAAAAGGTGCTTTGTGTTCCTACCTGCAAGGAATTCACAACCTAAGTTAGTTGCAGAAGTCAATAAATACAGAGAGGATATATAAACTCTAAAACTGTATGAGTTTTAAAGTTTCTAAAGGAAGGTATGCTATCAGAAGCATCCTCTTGGGAGGAGCTATCTGAAAGTGATTGGTGGGATCTATGCAGGAAACTAGAGGGTAGGACAACAAAGCATTATTTAGGTGGGGAGTAATGCACAGGAGATTGGCTGCTGTCTAACATCAGCTTCATGTTACTGTCATATAAGCCAAAAGGAGCAAACTATCAAGCAGGGAGGCTGGAGAGGAACAAGAACTTGAACTTGAACTCCATCCTCTAAGCAGTAGATTAACAGATGTGGAGATACATAGATATATAGCTTTGTTTAGAAAGAACACTTTGTTCTAACTACCTTAAGAACAGACCATATTTTCAAATTTACCAGATAATTTACCCTATGCCAGTTTCTCAAACTGGAGCATACACAAAAATCACCCAAGTGGTTAAAAAAATAAAAAGTCTGTACAAAATAAATCACCAATCAGTCTCCAGGGACGGAACTAGTTGTCAACAGTTTTTGTTCCTCGTGCATAGCCAGGTTTGAGAATTACTTTGCTAAACCAATAGTGGCAGTTCTCCATTTTAGTGCAAAATGTGACTCACGGGAACTCAGATGCTGGTCAGTATCAGAACTGGCCCACTGATATCTTTCCTAAGGCAATGGAAGGAATAGAAGCTGACTTAGCAATACATTCTCACCTAGGCAAACCCAGCTACAGATTATCGATTTCTAAACATCAAAAAGGGGCTTTCCTGGTGGTGCAAAGGGTTAAGTCTCAACACTGTGAAGCTACTGGCAGCCACTGAAGCATGAGTTCAATCCCCAGCCAGGGAGCTAACCCATACAGCACAGCAGACCTCTCCTGTCTTGCCCACTGCTCCCCTCAACAGTGTACTTCAGTCAATCCGCCTGTTCTGCTCCCCACTCTGTCTTTGGTGAACCCTCTCACTGCTCCACACCTCTGGCCTGCACCCCAGCTTGCGTGCATCAATAAATCAATCTTTTAAAAAAATTTTTTACATAGCCCTGGCACAGTGTAGGACTTACTGTGTTTCTGTTCTTTCACGCTTCTCATCCCTACTGTAAGCAGGTAATTTTTAAAAGGATTTTAACTTATTAAAGTAAGTAGAGGTTTACAGCAAACCTGAGGAAGGCACAGAGATTTCCCACAGATTCCATGCCCCACACATGAATAGCCTCCCTCATTCTCAACATCCTCCACCAGAGTGAACCACTTTTAAACTAATAAGCCTACATTGATCTAGTATTATCACCAAAGGCCAGCATTTATCTTAGGGACTCTCTCTTGGTATTGGACATTCTATGGGTTTAAACAAATGTTTAATGACATATATCCACCATTACAGCATCATGCAGAATAGTTTCATGACCCTAAAATAACCCTTCATATTCTACCTATTCATAATGTAACATGTCTAGGGACACACATACATATGTATAGTTGGTTGCCACACTTATATGAAACATAATTGCATACAATTTGTTGAATACAGGATATTAAATATTAATCTTCTTGACAACATACAGGGAGATACCTTTTGGCTTTATACCAATATGGTGTAAGGCATCTTCGTTTGTGTAATTTCATAGTATTACTAATATAGCGCAAGTTCACTTTAACTGTGCTTGCTTATTACCGTCTTAGAAATGAGGGCCTGATTACTCTTTGCAAATTAATGCCTAGAACCAAGTATACCAAACTCTTGTTTGCATCCTAGTGGATAACAATTATTATCAATTCCTCATAAAGATGATTTAAGAACTGCCATTGAATTCCAATGCATAGGGCATAGGGTCAACTGTTTTGAATTTTCCTTAGAAAATGTTCACTTAATTATCCCCAACAAAGTTTTATTTCCTCAAGCAAATGTACATACATACATACATCCCTCAGCCACACAGAACCCAACTGACAGTTACGTCAAGACTGAGCATTTCTGGGCTTAGTAAACTCTACTAAAGAATATGGCACACTGACCTTGTGTTAACATGTCTTTATCTGTTTTCTATAAGGCGAATGATCTCAGCTTATATATACTGATACTTAACATTTTAGGGAATCCAAATAAAGAGTTTGTGTGCATTTTGACCAATCAGCATAATTATAGAAATCTCATTAGTGTGGACCCAATCTTCTATGGAGCAGAACAGCTCCTTAGAGGTGGATAAATTGAAAAGTGAATATACTACTACTTATTGAGAATCATCTTTGTGATGGGTGATATATTAGGTTATTCACTTACCTTAAACCATTTACTTTTAGATCTAATCTCTCAGTTTGGGTCCTTATAAAAAAGATAGTGGACGTTTAAAAAAAGGTAAAAAAAGTAAATGATAATGGTGTGGTCTTCCGATTATGAAACTGGATTTTTTCACTATTCTAGTGCCACAGTGAAATACTTCTTAGTGTAGCTATTTCCATGAAAACTGTTGAATGGCTTTGACCAAGTTCACCTTAATCCGAGTGTCCAAGCTGCAGCACTGGAAGAGTGAGGGCAAATGGCACCAGCAGTGACGTGATGAGCTGGGGGCATTATTCCCTAGTCGTATTAGGCTGCAATTCCTCTGGAAATAAATATAGGAGCCTTCTCACAATCAGCAATAACCAAACCTAAAGATAGAGACTAAGAGCAAAGTCGACATTGTTGTTGTTGAGTGCCAAAGGGAGGCTATTCTCTCTTCACCCTCCTTTGTATGAGTCTGTGGTAGAGTGGAAATAATCAAATCGAGGCCCCAAAGACAGAAAAAGACAGTATCAGTATTAGCATTCTTGATGTTCACCAATCACCTCGATTTATCCTATAATGGATGCAGCTGCCAATGTATAATTTTTCATTTTACTCTTTTCCCCTCTTGGAGCCTTGTACATGCTGTACTTGGAGATGTCTCACAGTGAAGTCATGCCCCATGCTCAGGTTCTGCTCTCCACTAGTGCATCTCATCTGTTGGCACTTTGTTTTAGAGAAGCTTTAATAACCTCTGTAAATGCAAGGTGCTTTTAAACAAAGTAGAAGGTCTTAATATAATGGGTACAATAATTCTGGAGGAAAAAAAACTTGTATCTTAAAATGTGGAATCATTTGACACCTCTGGGTCTATTCTGGAAAAAACTGTTTCAATGAAACAATCAGTGGAAACCAATTTACAACTTGAAATAAGCAAAGCTCATGTTTCCATATTGCTAAAAGGCAAGGTTAGACGAACACTCCACAGTTATCATAAAATTTTTATCAAGAAGCTACAGTACCTTTAATAATTCATTATTTTACCTTCTTGCAAGAACACTTCTATGTGCTTTTAAAATGTTGTTTTTATTATCCTGGAAGTTTTGGTTTTGGAGAGGAATCTTTAACTATAGGATGATAAATCTATTATCAAAGAATCATAATTAGTATAAGCTAATTCTTCCTCTTATACATCTTTCAATGAATTGTATTAACAAAGGCAACCTCTTTCCTGCCTAGACCAACATAACAGCAAATTGAGGAAAATACAAAATTACATATTCAAATAAACCCTGAGAGGTTTTAAAAAATGATGCATATGCTGATGCTTCTTAGGAAGATCTAATATTAACAGGCATATATCTTGTTTCACTAAAAAAGACAATCTCTTCCAGCATCTTAATGAATGGAATTCTATAGATAATTGCTAAATATATAATCTGTCAAGAACCTGACAATCCACTTTAGAAAGCATTTCACTTAAAAATGGTAACAGTTTCACACGATCACAGGATCAGGTTGAGCTCGTCTTCCCCACTTCAGCGCACAGATGAATGATCAGATGTGGGCACGGTTGTCCAGCCTTTCTTAGCTGGAGAGAAGCCACTGGTCTTTTGTTAGACATAATTTAATTGCACAACACAACCTCGCTGTCATCCTGACTTCAACATGTCTTGTCAGATTATTCCTGAAGCCATTATCTAGTGACTGAGTTAGTTGGTGTCAAAAAATGAAAATACGGTTCACAGTGGGGAAGAAATACCTAACAATTTATTTAAAAAAAAAAAAAAGGCAGAAAGCTTGAGTCCACAACAAAATTTCCTGGCCTGAGCTTAACTTCCCCAAATTAGCTAAACGCTCATTTTAACAGTGTATCGGAGGATTGTAGCAGCCATGCCATGGTTTGATAATTTCCAAATTATGGATTTTAAAACTTAATTAACCCAGGGAATAAGAAAAGACAAAATAACACAGCAGAAACAGTTTCTGTAGCTTCCTCATTTGGAGACTCTCATAATTAGCCAAAAAAAAAAAAAAAAAAGTGATTATGAAAAATACTTTTCTTTCAAAAGTTGTATTTATCAAATAAAATCTGTGTTATTTATGATAGAAACTGCATCTCAAAATACCTTTAATTTTCATTACAAAAGCATGAAAACCATGTTTTTGCCATTTTCATGTAAAATCTTGAGCTCATCAGTAGACAGGTGTTTTGCTAGCACTGGCCCAGTTCCCCAGCCCCACTGTCCCCCACCCCAGCTGCAGAGCTTGCTGCACATAATGTGATGTTTACCCCACACAGCTGTCCAGCAAACATCTACTCAAAGGGCCTAAAGGAGAGAGAGAAGTCACTTGACAATATCCCACTGAAACTTGTTTGTTCAAAAGAAATGGGATTTTGGCCTGAAGAGAAAAATGAAGGGCCATGTTTAAAAGTTTCCTCCTTCATGTCCTGTCAACTCCCCGCACACTCCAGCCCCTGCTACAGCTGATCTGCAAAGAAAGTAAGGGGAAGGGGGGTGAGAGGGTCTTTCGATAGCTGCTGGAACACACTGCTTTGCACAGCCTTATCTCATCCTGCCCTGGGCACAAGTCATAGAAACAGAAGTATCATATCAAAACACAAACTGGAAATACAGAAACGGTGTGTGTGTGTGTGTGTGTGTGTGTGTGTGTGTGTGTGTGTCTGTCTGTGTGTGTGTGTATGTGTGCGCATGCGCATGTGTATAAAGCATGATAGAGAGCAAATTGGGACTGCAAAGACCTGTGGCTGGAAGGGAGAAACTATAAGGTCTGTTGGTAGGGCCATCGCTCCTGGTACTGCACCTGGCAGGCAGGGATCTCTATTTCTCTCATGTGTGTCTGTATGGATATATACATACATATGTATACGCATGTGTATATGTCTGTGTACAGGTAGATAGATATACACTTATAGAGAGATTTGGGTTATCAGAAAGTCTTTTTGCTAATTTATAAGGTTGCTGTGAATATAAAATGTGACAAAATATTTAAGGGTTTGGCATATAATAGATGCTCAACAAATGCAACCTTTTAGGAAGCTTCATGCTCTGCTAACAGCTGAAAGGTCTATGTGACAGTTCACTCATTCAATCACTCATCATCCGATGTCTACGGTGGGAGGCAGTGTGTTGTATATACTGTGGGAACATAACTGTGAACAAGACAAATTTTGTCTTAATGCTGTTAGGCTCTATAATGTGGTAGCAAATTACAACTGATAAGCATCTGGCATACAATGAGTACTTGATATGTAATTAAGCACCCAGAAAGGAAGTGCTATGAGTATTTATAAAAAGAGACTTGATCTCATCTGCAAGCACAGAGAACAACTCTCTGAGGAAGCAGCATCAAGCTAAGACCTGAAGGATGAATCTTATTTACATGGAGCTAAGGGGAAGATGGTTCCAAGGTAGAAGGAATTTGTGCTGAAGTCCTTCAGAGGAGGAAGCCTGGCATATTGAGAGAGTGTGTTGAACACCAAGCAAAGGTGGAATCTTATCACAAGATGGTTTGGATACTTGGAGTGTGGTTTTCAGAGTAATGGGCAGCTATTAAGGTTTTAGTCATGAGAATGAACAGATTTTCATAGGCAATAGACCCTGTTCGTAGGTAACCTGGAAAATACATTACAGAGACCAAGAGTTGAAGCTAGGAGACCACAAGGAATCTAATGCCTTCCTCTGGTGAGAGAAGATGGTGGCTTATACGTGCCTATACGGTGGTAGAAAGGGAGTAAAGTGGACAATTCAAGAGAGGTGATAAAGCCCACCCAACTATTTAATAGCAAATTAAATGCAGATCAAACTGTTTAGAGCAAGACCCAAAGTCATTCACTGAGGGACAAGTGGCATTCTCTGGGATCCTCTCCCCTGGTGAAAACTAGGTGGAGTTCCAAAGAACTCTCAAGCAGTTGATATTCAAGACACTAGCATGCCCCACTGCTCATGAGGGGACAGACGGCAAGTCAGACGCTGAACAAAAGCTGGCTCCTTCTAGAGGTTCCTAAAGAAAACCCTCCCTTCTGTGCAGGAGGGTGATCAAAGTCAATTGCACGTGTGCCCAGACGCACTTGCCAATGGCTAAGTGGTGATGGAGTGGAGACAACGGGCTGAGAGGCACAAAGGGGTGGCCAGACTGCGTGACTTCAGACCCTGACTCTGTCACATACTTAGAGCCGGTCACTGTAACTCTCTCTCTGCCTCAGTCTCCTCCTCAGCAAAATCAGGATGACCACAATACATGCAACGTAGGGTTAGTGAAAGGATTAAACGAGTGAATGATTTAGAATATGGCCAGCAGGTGAGAAGAGTAAATGTTAGCTGTTATTAATGCGTTGACCTACCTGTCAGCTCATCTGAAATCACTCTGTCTTAATCAGAACGAGCTGACTAGCTCAGTGGGGCTGAGCCGGAAGACAGACAGCTTGGAGGCCTGCTGCTGTACGCCAGGCAACATGGACAAAAGGGCGAGGGACGTAGGATCCAGGACAGAGAGAGAGAGCAGCTGTAAAGAGCTAAAAGGGGACGGACCACTTTGCTTTCCATGTGTAAGCATTGCCTCTGTTTGGGGGACAGCTGGAAACAGGGATCACTCTGAGACAAGTTGTGGTTTGATGATGATAAAATGGGGAGATAGGCTGATGAAGGAATGTGGTGGGATGGTTGATGCATTCTTTTGCATGAAAACAAAAGCTCTGAATCTTCTGTTAAAAAAAAAAAATTCCCCCCATGTCCACCCACAAGTACAATATCCACAGGAGAAACAACACTTAGTAGAGTTTCACAAATACATTTTTTTAATGAGGTAACATTGGCTTGTGTCATTGTATTTGAATTAGGGGTAGAGGATCAACCACCCCCTTCAGGTGTACTGTACCACACCACAGTCTCCACGCTAGTGCATTGTGCTTCCTCCCCACTTTGCACTCTCTTCTCCCCTTCCCCGCAGGGTAGCATTAATTCTACAGTCAGATTTCTAGGGTTTGTTATTGGTTTGGTTTTGTCTGACCCTGTGTTTTGTTTCCATATATAAATGACATCACCGCATAGTTGTCCTTCTCTGACATTTCATTTAGCATAATCCCCTCCCAGTTCATCCGTCTATGTTGTAGCAAATGGTATTCTTTCATATTCCACCTTCGAAAGCACGTCCAATTACTTTGTTTTTGAGACCACAAAGCTCAAGATCTCAAGCTCACTTTTAAAAATATAATGTTAAGCTAGTGTAAGACTTTATGCAAAGGTATTGCCTGTCAGGGGCCAAATTAGCAAAGAAAGAATGATTTCAGAACCAGTCATACAGTTTTCATTTAAAATTAGGGGGAAAATGCTTTGATCTGATATCTCCACTGTAGAAACAAAAACCCAATTTCCTCTCCATTTCCCAGAAGAGCATTTGCCTGCTTTAAAATACTCAGATTTTAGCATTTGGTGTGTGGCTGCCTTCACAGCACTAAATAATGATTATTATTGTTGGGAAATGTTAATTAAAATGACAACATTTTCTACAAATCTCAGCAAGAGACTTTTATATCTGCCTTGTAGCTGCAGTTTGTCTTTTGCTTAAGATTCAGAGATAATATCTGGTTGCATTAAGCTGCCTCCATCAATACTGTTGTCACAACAGATGGGTTTGGGGACTGGTAATGGGTTTCTGAACCACCCACCTCTGGGTCACTAGTTCAGATGTAGCTCAGGTAAGAGTGAATGAGACTCATTATTCTTCCAGGACTATGAAAAGCTTTTTCTTGGATAAACCTGCAGCGCCTGGCCAATTTCTGGGACAAAGGGGCTCTAATTATGGTGCTATATTGCATTAATTAGCTCTATTTTGAAATAATAATAACAGCTCTCTGGAAGTGATGCAAAGATAGTGATATATTTATTTTTTTCTTTCTTTTTTAAGCAATGGAACCAATACTGTTGACATTTACTTTCCAGGGTAGTATAAAACAGAAAATGTGAGAGAAAAGAGGGCTTGACCTAATTCTCAGTAAATGACTTTATCTCCTCCACTGCTATGGACAGTCTACTAGGTAGGAAAGGACAGATTGAAACAAGCCCAAGGAGTATTGGTTAAGGGTCATTATTCCTTACCTGGAAAACTGTTGAATTGGGAACACAATGGGAAGGAAATAATTTGTGCCGTATATAATTACTGCCTTACTCTGCTCATCTGTAAAATAAGAAGAATGGCACCAGCTCCTAGGCTTGATGTGAACACTGAATAAAAGTATAGCCTGAAAAAAATTGTAGCTTACTGCCTGGCTCATTAAATGGAGGAGGAGAAAGAGAGAAAGAAGAGGAAGGGTACGGAAGAACAGAGAGGAGGTCAGGGTGAGAAAGGGGAGGGCTGAGAAAGAAAAGGAAGGGTAGAGGGGGAGGAGGGCAATGAAGACTACAAGGGGAGTATTTCTTGGGGGGGGGGTGTATATGTGAGAGGAACACTGACAGGACTACCTGCCTGAAGCAGACAGAGATGTTAAGTCCCTGCGGTCAGTTACAGGTACTTTAAAGAAAAGCACCGACCTCAGAATTTGACCTTCAGTCATCTTCTGCCGCTACTTCTCAGCTTTCCAGTATACACCTTCCCTTAGTGAAAACACCTTGAAGTCCATTTTGTATGTACACAAAGGGCCATGAATTCCAACTGTGTCCCTTGTTAGAGATAGAGTCTCTAAGTAGTCTACACAATCATTTTGTGGTTCAGTTCTCTAATCCTTAAAATGAAGAGCGTAATCTCCACCTGTTGGTAATCACTTACTATAAACCAGCACAAATATGCTGTATTTTAAAAAAATCTTTCCTTCAAAATAATATCTTAGAAATCTACTTGTAAACTTTAAATGCTATATTCCATATTTCCAGAGAAGTATATCAGATAATACATTGATAAGAAAATCAATCATTTATCTGAAGAGGTGTGAAACTGTTAAATCATATGCAGTGTTGTAAATCACCATTCCCTGGATAAAAATAATGCAGTTAAAAAAAATCAATAATACTGAAAGTAAATTTTAGCATTTAGCATTCAAAGATAAAAAAACTGACATTTTTGCATTTGATCTCTCTGGAGTCATAGGTATTGTTCCCTTAGAAACTGACCCTAAATCAGGGTTTTGGTGTAAACAATTTATAAAACTAACAGAAAGCAATGAGAGAAGGGAAAATGGCACGGGTAGAGAGAAGCCGCCAAATTAGGGCTCAATTTTAGGGGACATCTCCAACTCCTCCTACCCTTCCAAGGAGCCCCAGAAGAGCCTTGTCCACTGGAGCTTTGTATAATGATGAAAATGTCTCTGTGCCTTGCATGAGCACTTGAAATTTGGCTAGAACCAGTAAGATTTTGATGTTAAATTTTAACTTATTTAAATTTAAATAACTCATGTACTGAGATGATCAAATCCAGAGCATATATTATACCTTAGAATTTATTATTGTACTTCAAGACAAAGAAACTGAACTTTTATGCTCCCAAACAACTCAAGTCATTGGCTATAACCTCACGCAACATAGAACACCAAGTTGCAACCAGCTTTCCCTTGGGCAGGTGCGTAAGTGTCCAACAGCAGGCTTTAGGCTGAAGCAATTAGTCACAAAACATGCAGGAACCAGAGGGTGGGATCCCAAGATTGAGAAGATCACAGATATCTGAGTGGGGCACCTGCCGAGTCAGCTCTACAGGTTGATCATTAAAATTCTTTTTCTCAGCCAATCTCCCACTTCAGGATTTAATTACTGTAGACATAGCTCCCCTTCAATTTTGGCCCAGTGCTGCTTTGACTCTCTCTTGGTTCAACCAATATGCATTACTCTAGAATTGAATCCTTCAGTGTGTAAATTCAGTGTTGCCTAGATAGACTATCCCACTGATAACTGACAGGTATCTCAGGAAAGTATGAAAAAAACATCATTACTCACAGATCTCCCTGGTGGCACAGGTGTTAAGTCTCAGCACTATGAAGCTATCAGCAGTCACTGCAGCAGGAGTTCAATCCCTGGCCAGGGAGCTTTCCACATGGCGCAGCAGACCTCTCCTGTATCACCTGCTACTCCCCTCAGCAGTTTATTTCAGTCAGTCCACCTGTTCTGCTCCCCACTCTGTCTCTGGTGAATACTCTCACCGCCCCCACCCCCAACACACACACCTCTGGCTTACACCCAGCTCTTGTATGCATAAATAAATCTTTATTAAAAAAAATCATTACTCTGCTTATTTTGAGAAGTTATAGGGCTTGACCAGATGATCTTATTTGCTGGGACATAGCTCTCAATTCCAAAGTCTAAGTGGGTACGTTGGATGTAAGGGTGCAGTTTGGAAATCCCCTGGGCATCACATTATATGATATTGTTCCTTGGAGCAAGAGGTTGACTACACTGATAGACTGAAAGCAGATATTCAAATTGAGAGTGCTTTTTACTTCCTTTTCAAGAATTTGAAATAGAAAAACACTGATTTTAAATTCCTAACAAAATGCATGGCCATACCATTTGTGATTGATGCAAACAAGAAGCATGTTGCTTAAAAAAATTTAAAAAAAAGTTCAAATAAATTCCTGTTAACCCATCCCTCCAACCCCTGGCAAAGAAAAAGACTGAACATGCAGGTAGAACTGAAACTATTAAGCCAATTGGAATGTGGATCATCATTTTTTCCCGCAAATTAATCACTTTGTTGTTAGTGGTTATTTAGAACTGATGGTCAATATAGACCACTAGGTCTACAGATGACAGCTAAACTTAGTGACATTTTTACCCTTGATGTGTGTGTCAACATCCTCCCCCTAAATTATAGTTACCACGCCTCATCTAAATAGTAGCATGAGGAAATAAGTGAAGAAAGAAAATTGAGAAAAGTCCAAACTCTCTTAAACTTTCATGTCATGCTCATCTCCAAAGCCTCATTACCTCCCTAACAAAATCTCATACAATAATAGCTTTTAGTTATCTGGCCTTTAACTGTGTTCTCTGGAAAAGTGAGAATGAATGTTTGATCCCTTCCTTAGACAATTTCTTATGTTATTTTGTACTTTATTGAAAGAACATTGAACTGGAAGTCAAAGACCTGAATTATAATGCTGATTCCATTGATTACTATAGCTATATACCTTAAGCAATAATTCAGGTATATTATCTCCTAGTTCATTGTTATGTCCACTTTATTACTCTGTATAAGAAAAGAAGAAGTGAGAGTAGAGAGAACCTGGGAAATAAACATAGATCAAACTTCCGTTTGTTCTGAATTTGTGATTAGGGAGATTTGATTGCCAAGCTCAGCTTTTTCATTCTAATTCTGTAAATTAGGTTCCTTTCTGTATCAAGGTAAAAATCCAACTGTAAGGAAGGACATTTTTTGGCCGAAGGAATCGAAAAACCTCATTTCAGACATAACAGGATTTAGGAGCTCAAGTAATGTTATCAGGATCTTGTAATCTGCCATCCCTCTATTGTCTCTGCTCTACATTCCATTGTTTTGGGATTATTTCTAGGCTTTCTGTGGAGATGTCCTGTAACTCCAGGCTTACTTTCCAAAAAATAGATGCTGAGTGGAAAAGAGATTCCCATTCTGTTATCTTCCACACAGATCTGGAGAATGTCTCAATGTGGGTTATAAAACTGGCCTGAATTAATCACTGTTCTCAGCGGAATGCAACCTCTGATTGACTTGGTCTAATATCAGGCTTTATTGCTAACAGAAATAGAATTAATCAATAGAGGCCAGCAAAACAACACAAATACCTAAAATGTTGATGAGATTAGTTAAGATTCCTCATCTGAAGATTAAGGATAACAGCAACCCTCTTGAGAACATTATGAGAAAAAACAAAATAATTATTAAGAAATGGATAATCTGCTTGGAACATTTGAAAAGCCAATAATTATTGGTTTTATCTCTATATAAGCTTATCTGAGGTCCTTAGGTAGTTTCTCAAAATACCCAAAACTTTCTTTGATTCCCAGAGCTCTCCTACCAATCTATCAAGTAATCAATCAATAAAGTAGCATTTATACTGTCTATGTGCAGTAAACACAAAATAATAAAACCCTATCATTTATTCATAAAAAGCAGTCTCCCTTGCTCCATGTTAGCTTTACATTTTTACCTAGTAAGTGACCACAGACATCAAGGTTTAAAACAACATACCTCAATTATCTTACATCCCTGTGTTACATTATCTGCATTGACAAACCCAGGCATGGCTTAACTAGTTCCTCTGCCTCTGCTTAGACTTCCAAGGTTGCAATCTAGAGGGCAGATGGGTGATGTTAACTAGTTGCTCAATGACAAAAGATTTACTTCTAAGTTCATTTTGGTTGTTGGTGAAATTTCCTTTTGACAGTATGACTGGAGGCCCAGCTTCTTACTGTCAGCTGGAGCTAACCTCAAATGCTAGATGCCCCCCTTAGTTCCCTGCCACTTGGGATTCTCCATAGGCAGTTCACAAGGGACTGCTAGCTGCTTCTAGGCCAATGGAAAAATCTCTCTCTCTCTCCCCCTCCCCCCCTCGCCCTCCCCCTCCTCCTCCCCCTCCTCTCTTTCTCTCCTCTCTCTCTCTCTCTCTCTCTCTCTCTCTCTCTCACACACACACACACACACACACACACACAACCAAGACTATCTGAGCAAACATGGGGACACCTTTGTCACTCATTCTTTTGGGCAAAACCAAATCAGAGATTCTGGTCACATACCCAGTTGACTGTGCTTTTAAAGGGTATGACTCAATAAGTGTCTCTTAGGGTGTATTCATAATACTTCACCATTGCAATATTGGATATTTAAAAAAAATAACAAATACATTATGCCATTAGATTCCCACAGAAAATACTATAAACAAGCTACCATGGGAATTAGTATCCATTTTTTTTAAAACAGAGAAAGAAAACTGAAATCAAGCAAGGCAAAATCATGTGTCCAAACTGCAAAGGTAACTATAAGCAAAGCTGAGAATCCATATCTTTGTACTCCTGTGCTGTCTCTTTTCTGCCATGTCATATTGTCCTCAGTAATTCCCAAAGGTCAGTCACTTGAGAACTACCTTCACAAGTTTTGCCTATATGCAGAATGACTCAGTATGATATTGGTAATTATTCTAATAATAAATGGCTCATTTCCTTTTTTAGATTGCTTTTACTAACAATATTTATATTGATACTGCAAATGGAAGATGAGTATCAGTTGCCATCAATAAAAGAAAGCAAAGGAAGAACATATCATTCTTAAAATGAATATGATTCCTTTGTGCCCTACCTAAATTCATATTTCATGTCACTAGTGTGTGTCACACAGATTAACCAGAATAGATATGCTAAAAATTACCTCAAAAGCCATCCTTTCTCCTATTCCTAATTATAGCTCAGAAGGAGAAAATTGGGGTGTTCAGCAATGTGTCTCTGCTTTCCAGGGAAGATATGTTCTCTCTATGGGACCAAGGAACCTAACACATGTTCTGGGCACTCCTTCTCTGGCTGCCTCCAAAAGCAACATTGCTGTCTCTCCTTAGGCACTGCCATGGCTCTGGGTGAGGCAGCATCAATAGAAAAAAATGCAATTAGCAAATATAATTGGCTCCAACACATCTAAGCATGTCTCTTTTACTTACTATCTCCAAAGCTATACAAAGCACTGGGTCTGTTTTGCCTGTTAAGCACTGTATACATATTGCAGCTTTTTCTTCTTCTCTGCTCCTTTCAATATCTTTCTCATGACTCCCTCAAGGCACTAGCATTCACCAGTTTGGAAAATGGCAGGGAGAAGCCTCTTCTTCATTCTGTTTATTCCCACCCCCTTTCCACAAACAATTTGTCCCAAAGCTCCACCCCTGTAGAGGTTCAAATTCTGTTAAAAATCTTCCATGACATTCTTTTCTGTCATTTGTTTCTAGTGCTGCTTTTTAATGCAGAGTCCCATAACTGTATTTATTACTGAAATTTTATTCCATCAGGCTCACCATGAACTCCTAGGAATATGCTTCCCTAAATCAGCATCCAGATCTTAAGTTCATATTTTGTCACAACAAATGGGACAGATGTGCTAATTCTATCCTCTTATCTTCACTGACAGAAAGTAAGGTTCATAAAAAATAAATATATATGCACAAATAGGGACAGACCAAATATGCTGCTTATGTATAATAAGTACGTTTGAATAATTAACCAACCCCAGCTAGTTTCTGCATAATTATGCTAACCACTGAAAAAGCAAGAAAAGAAACATCTGCCCAGGTTTAAAGAGAAAGCAAGAAGCTCACAATATTTTTTTTATAACATCACGACAGGTCATTGAAATAAAAAAGAGCAGGAACAATTGACAATTGCATTGGATACCTCTTCTGCACCCATGCCACACTTGTACTGGATCCTTGGGATAACCCTGACATGTATTTGTTCAATACAAGGCCCCTGAAATAAACCAAATCCTCCATTGAGGCTGTGTGAATGTTACAAGAATAAATGAATAGACAAATAAATAAAAAACATGCAAATTTTCCAATTTTCATCCTTTAATGCCTTAATGCCACTAATTATGATTTTTCATAAAATGTAGATTAATAGAATGTCTTGATCTGTGATTTTTGTTCCTTGGGTTCCTTCCCACAATTCATTCATCTTCCAATTAGACTTCAATGTTGAGCTGAAAAGGTATCATTTGTGAAGAGAGGAGATTAAAAAATGAGAGCTCAAAGCCAGCTTTTAACACAAGAGTTGTTTGTAGTATATACCCTGTTGGGAAAGAAGATATTGTAACTTTCTGAACGACTGGTAAAGACCAGTGCTGTCCAAATGGAATGTCCTGCAGTGATGGGGGAGGTTCTGTGCCTGTACTATCCAACTTGGTAGCCATTAACTACCGTGGCTATTCAGTGTGCGGAACGACTGATGGATCTAAAACTGAATTTTTAATTTCACTTAATTTTACTTAAGTTTACTAGTCACCTATTTCAGTGGCCACTATATCAGGTCAGATATAGACAAAGAATAACCTAGACAACAGTAAATGCCGGATTCTCACCTGCTCAGCATTAGAGATAATGTTGCTTCTAATACATGATTTGGATTTAAGCCTTTACTTTTTGGAGATATTTTGACAACAGAACAGTAAAATTTGTTACAGGTAAAATGTGTATTAGCTTTACTCCCATACTAGATACAGCATTGTCCCAAACCTATCTGAGACAGAATTGTTGGCTTAGAGACAGCAATGGTGTAGGTTATGCCATATTTTTCACCTTTTTACTATGTGAGGGCATTCTCTTAGCATGTCCTAAAAAGCCTCTGGTGCTCTATCTAGATTTCTTTCTTCTGAATCAGAAAGAAGTGGTTTTCAATCTCAGTTCTGTTAGCTAACATTGTGTTCATGAGGCAGGTTACCATACTTCTGCCATGTAAGACAGTGATGCTAATTCCTTCCAATTAGGGATGTCAGGCAAATTGAACAAGGTTATATAAACAAAATGATCATCACATTAGATCTCCTATAAAAGGGATTGTTTTCTGGTTGAACTCCAGGAACTTCCACTAAGATGACTGAGTATCCCAGAGACATTTTCTGTGGTCTTAGTTAAGTAGTAAACCTTTGAGAAGCACTTTTAAAAATGTTTAATATTAATACTACTAATTTTCAGAGATGGTTTCTGGGTAATACATATAGGCAAAGTGCCTTAGATTTAGTAGATACTCAAAGGTAGTTATAAAGATATATCAATGTCTTAAAATAATAATGTTCTCAAGGACAAATTATTTAATAGAGGGTCAATATTGATTTTAAACCACAAAGGTATCCCTGCCCTTTCCAACAAAATGGATTAATTTTATTTCTGCAAAGTGACTAAATGAGAAAAGGAAATATTTCTTGATGCCTGTTTCATACTTGATTCCTTCCTCTTTTCCAGATCCCCTCCTTCCAACGTGGCAAGGAAACCCATTCTTTGACCTACTTCCCCCAAATTTCTTCTAGTCTCATATCAATAGTCTTTGATATGTACTTTATTGAGCCCAAAGTATCTCTGACCCATCATTTGGACAAAGGCTGTATGTGAAACTCAGTGGGGGTGGAGAAGAGGAGACTGTAAAGAATCCTGGGAGTAGAGAGGTGGCTGATGGAAAATTAGAGCAAAATTTAGGCAATACTGGTATGAAGTCAAAACTGTAAGTTGGATGCTTCCCTATGTTCAAGGGAAGTCTCAATTTAGCATTCAGAAATTATGCTTTTAAGAGGTGATGAAAACACTTGAATTCTTAACCATAGCTACAGAATAAACTTTATAGTACTAGGGAGCAGATTAAAGACATTATAAATGGTGCCATCTAAATATCATTCCACAAACATTTGGGACTGTCTAATATGTGCCAACTGCAATATTAGGCAGAGGGATCACAAAGTTTGTTTTATAACTTGAAGTTCACCAGAACCCCCACATGGCATCCAATAGTTTATGCCCAGCTACTGCAAGAATTTGAATTATCTATTTGAACCTCCTCTGAAATGCAATTGAAATTTTGATGTATTTTGGTATCTTATTTGCTGAACTTTTTACCATCTTAATCTAATAAAAGAATGGTAGGACTGGTGGAGAAATTAGCTGGCAAGAGTATAGTATGGCATGGTACTAGAACCTTTACATAAAGATATCTCTTTAACCCTGATATCACCTGGAAATGGGTTTATTATCCCCAGTTTACATGTGAAGAAATTATGGTGTTTAAACAGCAACTTCAAGGTCACAGAATTAATGAAGTAAAAATAGAACAGATTCAAATCAGGTTTATTGGATTCCAAATTTCAGGCTCTTCCCTGTATCATTTGCACTGGAGATGAATGTTCTATAATTGAAACTCTCTAGTTCCATGCCTTCATTTTCCCATTCATTTGAAATTATATTCCATACATCTTAGATTATATGATCCTAACAATTTAACCTGGAAATCTCATTTATTTAATTCAACCAATCTTTATTTCTTTGTAGTATCACATAAACAATATGGTGCTGATGTGGGATAGAGGAAGAAAACTGCTCACAGGAGCCCTCAAGAACATTAGGTGATAGAAATTTCCACCACTAGAAACACCACCCATCACCATGGCAGAGAAAAAGTACTGGGAAGTCTTGAACCTGACATATTCTTTAGCACATATTTACTGTGCCACATGGAAAATATCCAGTAATATTTGAAGTATTTGTGAATAGTATAAAATCAGCTATAATCTGTTCTCAGGATAATTAAAACAAAAGACTCTCTTCTGCTCATACCCAGAACACACTCATATCCTCCCCCAAAGCCTCAGATCTTAGGCAATGCATAATACACTCTGCACCAAATTTAATGGCAATTCTTCTTGGTCAGAATTGCTGTTTGTTAAATAGACAAGAAACAAACACTGTTCCAGTACACTATCCTTACAGGGGGCCAAATGACCAGAGAAAATGATTAAAGTTGGAATCACGAGGTAGCCATAGTTCCATTCTGCAATGCTGCTGGGGCCATGCTATAAAGAACAGCAATCCTTGGGGGTGGAGAAGAATTTTTGACTTGTCGGAGATTCTGCTTTCTGAGAGAAGTGCTCTCATTCTGTGCTCTCCGTGCCCCTGTTCACTGCCCCTTATCCTTCTTGTCACTTACAAAAGTTATTGTTGTTATAACCCACTCCCTGACTATTAGCAGGTTCAGGCCCAGGATGTGCTGGCCCAAGCTCTTGGTTTATTTGTACTCGGATGTTTAGCAGACAGGCTTCCAGTCATTTCCAAATGCAAGTAATGCCCCCTTTCCCATAACACATAGTTCTTTCAGATTTGGTCCACCAGTTTGTTCTATTTATTTGCCTTCCTGTCACAAAAACGTCTGTCTCTAGCTTAAGGTGAGCACATCGAGTTCACCTGAAATAGCAAGTAGAAAGGACTTTCTTAACATGACTTTTGTCTTGAACCATTTAATCAAATGATAAACTTTTCTGGGTATCATCTCATCTGATACATATATAAATTGGCACATTAATCTATTAAAGGATTTTGACAACTGTTTTGAAGGTTATGCCCTTAAAATCTTTCCCAAAGGCTGACATTGTCATTCAAATTTGATTTTTTTTTTAACATTATCAGGTCACATATTTCTGGAATGTTTCTGTTTCCATTTCTAAATGCAGCCAACGAATTTTGTCGTGGACTTCTCTGTTTTGGAATCCCTAAGTAAATCTAGCAAAAAACAAAACAAGACAAATACACACTATGGTCACTTTGTTTCTCATTTCTTTTATCCCAGTTGCAGCTCACCAAATAAGCCATCTCCCTTCCAAGTCAATCCAGAGGACAGTTTTACCAAATGTTTTGCCATTGCACAGGAAGAATCTTTTCTTTTCTTTTATATATATATATATATATATATATATATATATATATATATATATACACACACACACATACATACACACACACACACACACACACATACACACACACACACACACACACACACACATATATATATATATATATATATATATGTATAGTTATTTATCTTTTACATTTTGTATTCCCCTTGGGTAACCCACCACCAATTCACCCATCTCCATGGTCCCCTGTGTTCTTTTCTACTCCATTTTGTGCCCTTATCCTCCCCCTCCCCCCACCCCCCCAAGTGTGTCTCCTATTTGGTTTCACAATTTGCAGCGACATGGATGGAATTAGAGGGAAGAATCTTATTACTACAGACTGCTTTCCTACAGTCCTTGTCCCCTATTATTTTTAGTTTTTCTGTGATCACTTCACAATACTAGTATCAATTTTATTATTAATTAGGACAGACTAGGACTGAAATAAGTGTCAGTGATAGCTAGACAGCTGTAGATAATCAAAGCAAGGATTGAACCCAGAAGCAGACTGATGGATTTAACTCTTTGAGAACTGTCCCAAATATCACAAATTTGAGTTCACTTTATGACCTTGTTAGAGAGTAGCAGATGTGCAAAAGACATAGCAATAGTGAATCACTGACATAAAAGTGTAATTATTGTTGACAGGTGGCTTCTAATTTTCACCTATGCAAATCTTTTGACTTCCTAAGTTATACTGACCTAAAGAAAAGTGGATGCTATCCAAGTATAGGGGAGGGCAAACACTGTTTGTTTGTTTGTTTTTTATCACTTTCCTGATTTATAGAGACACAAAGGCTGGGTACCTGTTATTTTAATCTTCTTTACCTGTCAATTTGGCCATTAGTGAAGAGTGAAGAATTACCCACAGGTAGTAGATTTCCCATTTGACTCCTTCACAGAACCTCTTTCACTTAAAGCCTATACACATAGCTTTGCTCTCTTGCCTGCTAAGCAGAGAAGGTTCCAGAACATTCACAATACATTGAAGATATACTTCACTACAAACTAACCTCTCAATGTCAATGTCCAACACGAGTGTTAATCTCCTTTGCATGGTGCACATCCAACAGTTTGGCAGGGGGCACATTCTGTGGCCATTCAGATCCCCAAACCAGGTGAAGTGACACCATCTGCAGTTCAGCTTATCACTGCTCCAGGGGAAGGAAAGTCTAGAGAATTCCCCTTTTCTGCTGTGCTTAGCCCTGGAAGTAATCAGGTCACCAGCACAGAACAAGTTTTGTGGATCTGCCTGAGTGCCTGAATGCTGGTAAACATGGGGAATAAGTGAAATATTTGGTGGGCATCTCTATTTCTTCCACAAGTGCCTTCTTCCAAGGACCCAGAATCATCAGGTCTATTCCTTGATGTGCCAAAGGGACTTCAAGTGCACAAGGAAAACAACATTCAGAGACTTCTTCCCCAGGACCACCCCACAAATGCAACAGCTACCCATGCAACCTGAAAGTTTACTTGAAATCCTGTGCTAGAAAGCACTTGATTCTTCTGGCAGTGAAAAATGTCTCCATAAAAATGAATGGTTGTGCCTACACTGTAACTGTAGTTTAGGTCCATTTGACTAAAACTTGAGTACATCCTCAGACATTTTGAAGAATTCCTTCCTTTTAAAGCTGCTATATTTACTGACATTTCCACCCCCCCTGGGAATCTGGTTCTCTTGTTTATTAGAGCTGCTAAAATGAAAGTTTGCCACCTGATTAATTTTAATAGTTTAGCCAGAAACCTGTGGATAATGTATATTGGCTGCCAGGCTTGAGATAAATTCTGTTGGCTGTGTTGCAAAGATTTTGGCAGAAATAAAGTCTGCCCTTTGCAAAAGAAGCACAGAGGAGCTGTAGGGATGGAATTTCAAAAGCAAGTGTGAAGCAAAAAAACTGTTTTGTCTTTCTTTGTGACTTCCCACTGCTGCTGGGATCTGATAAACCCATTCAGCAATTCTTTTTTAGGCTTCATATGTTTTCTTTTCACATTACAGTTAAGAAAGAAATGTGAGCCTTTTGTGCATAGATGGACCCAATTCAAAGTCAGAAAGACTTCAGAGGTGGCTTGGTGAAGTCAACTGTAAGCTGTTGATTTTTATAGACATTGGACAACTAAACAGTGTCTTAAGGTCCCAGGAATTGGCCAAGAGAGATGGGGATTAGAGAAGACTTCACTGTTCACTGATTTATTTACATCCTTCAGTTTTGTTCCCCCACCCCACCCCTGCCCCAAGTGCTACAGACCAAGGTGGGGATAGGGAGGCTGGCAGGCCAGGGCACAGGATAAAGGGGAGCAGAAAGCTAAAAATTTATCCTGGAAGGATAGTTGGAGGCAGTACATGTGAGCTGAGGTTCAGAATTATGTTCCATTCTCCAACAAAGTAATCTCAAAGAATTCGAGACAGCCAAAACATTAAACTCCCAGCATAGGTTCTTGTGAGGCAGGGCTCCGTGCAACTGTATTAGCCACAGGTCGGTGAAGCCATTCAGTAGGGCTGGAGTGCTGGCTGAATACTGAGCTGGTGATGTTGTGTATGCTAGGATTTGAAGACATTTTGTTGAGTAAATTGTCTTTAAGAAAATCCACTATGGGCCTCCCTGGTGGCGCAGCGGTTAAGCACTGTGCTGTGGAGCTGTTGGCAGCGTCAATGCGAGTTCGACACCCGGCTGGGGAGAATCCCACATGGCGCAGCAGACCTCTCCTGCCTTGCCCGCTGCTCCCCTCAGCAGTGTATTTCAGTCGATCTGCCTGTTCTGCTCCCCACTCTGGCTCTAGTGAACCCTCTCGCACCCCACACCTCTGGCCTATACCCCAGCTTGTATGCATAAACAAACAAATCTTTAAAAAGAAAAAAAAAAAAAGAAAATCCACTATGGGAAAGGTACGCATTCTCTACATCTTCAGATAAAAGAAAGAGCAAAACTGTTCCTTTTGTTTGGAATTATACCTATTCAATTAAGTGCTCTATTTATCAGAATAGGAACGTTTATGCTGCGATTTTACACCTTGAAATTTCAATGATGTAACCTCAACAGTTTACTCCTTACTCATGGTATATACTTATCAAAAGTGAGCTGGGTGCTCACATACACATTGTGCTCAGGGATCCAGATTGGCAGAGGCACTGGGTCTGTATGTGGCTTTGTGCTCTGAAACCAGGGCCTCTAAAGTCATCACAGCAGGAGTAGAGAGGAATGGAGGGTAGGCTCCAGTGTTGGGATGATTCAGTCCCAAAGTGACCTGCCTACTTCAGTGTAGAGGGGATTAACTAGAATTAGTTGGTATCCATATAGTAGGCTATGTCGAACTAGAAAAGACTTACAAAGTATGAAAAAGTCCATAAACATTCAGCAACAAATAGGGACTCTGCTGCCCAAGGGTTTCAGAGCTCTAAATGTTATATAATCTTACAGGTGGTACACTAATTATATCCATTACTGGGAGTTAGCCTCTCTCTCTTCCTCCTCTCCTTCTCCCTCCGCTCCCTCTCTCTCTCCCTCTTCTCTCTTCTTCCCTTCTTTCCCTCCTCTCCCTCCCCCTTTCCCTTCTTCTGTCTCCCTCCCTACTTCCTTTCCTCCCTCGCAATGCGCCTACTGGAAGATCTCCTAAATTTCTTCAGTATAAGATAGGAAAATGAAGTCCAGGATTATTATAGGATGCCTGAAAATGATAACATGCTATGCAAATAAAGAAATATTATTTTGTATAGGCCTGAAAGGAAACCAAAGAGATATATTTATCTTATCCTAAGCATAAAGCTCTCGAAAGAATGTTTAATACAGTATTTCTTCAGTCTCTGAAGCAATCCCATAAAGATCTTTGCTGATCCACACTGTGAACAGCATCTCAGAAGACACCGTGCCTGAATTAAGATGCTAGTCTTTACTATTAGGTGGCCATGGGGCTAGGAAAGCTACTTCAGTCTCCAGACTTCCATTTCGTCATCTATAAAATGAAGGTGCTAGCGCAGAAAAGACCCATCAGGCTAATATTTTGAGACGAGGCATTTTTCCTCCAAGATGTACCACAATAAAAGGACAATAGTTTTGCTGCCCCTGGTTCTCCCTTTCACTAGCCCAATGGCCACTGCTCTGACACATTCCTCTGCACAGTTCTCATCAGGGATGCCTGTTCAAAGGCGTTTTATCTGATACTAGAAGTGATTACACAATTTTTAATTATTGTTATCATTGATTTATTCTGGAATATTAGTGAATTTACTTTTAGATCTCTGATAAAAAACTTTAGAAAAGGATATTATTTTGTCAAGTCCGAAAACCATACAAACCAGAAACAAACAGGGTAGGTTAAGAGTACTTTCTCTCCAGCAAAATCTGATGAAGGGTTAATATTCTTAGACTCTCTACAATGTCTAAAACATCTTAGGCAGTACTTGTGTAAAACATCTCCTATAACCAAAAATGGTATCTAAGTTTTTCTAGAAAAACCATGCTATCTGGGCCTCCCTTACTGCCATCAGCTTGACACATGAAAGTCATCACAGGATATGATCAATCATTATGGTGGCAATGAGAGAATGATTTCATTCATTCCAAGTACTACTGGATATAAAGAAATAATAGTCCTCAACTGAGATAATTTTAGATCTCTATATACAACATTAACAATATTAGAAATTAAAAAAACAACATCAATATTGTGTCAGGCATTGAATAAAGTAGTTTATAAGCACTCCTCATTTCATTCTAACAATCCATAAGATAATTGTATTCAGAACCTATTTGTAAAAACAAGCAATTAAATACTTGCTCAAAAAACATACAGCTATTTAGTTTTAGATGCAGTACTCAAACAGGGGTCTTCCTAAGCATTGTCCTAATCTTTCCATAAATCTCTCTGATGTCTTCCTTCTAGAAATTTTTTCAACATTTCCTTTATGATCCGTGAACTCTTAGCAGACCAAATTTGATGTGTGTCATCATTCGTCTATTCTTCTCTTCTCACTTAACACTATTATGTATTACTTAATTTACTTCTATCTAAACTTCATAATCAAGTCTGGGTAATATCTCCTGGAGCAGCTGCACCATAACATACTTAACTATTCTAATCAATAGTTTAACATTTTCACTTTTACAGGTAACTGTAGCATGACCAACTTTGTACACATAATTCTAAATATCTCTTGGATTAGCCCTTTGTGATTAGTTTCCAGAAGTGGAACTAATGATCTAGATGATTATGTAATAATCAAGTGGCAAAAATATCTACTGGCTTATAGAAAAGTAAGAGGTATCTATTGTGGTATTTATTATAAATGTTGTGGTTATTATGGTGGTAGTGGTGGTTGTCTTGACTTCCCAATAAGTAGCCTGATTTGCTCAAATTTTCCTAATGATGGGAAAGAATTTGGGGGAGAAGTGAGACACTATATTAGTCATCACTTAATATCTACCAATAACCCAAAACTTAGTAGCTTAAACCAACAGAATTTATCATCTCACCATTTTTGCGAGTATAAATCCATGCATAGCTAAGCTGTGTCCTCCATCTCGGTGTCTGTGCAGCAAGATGTCAGCCAGCATACCATCCGTCTTATAGCTGGACTGGTGAAGAACTTGTTTCCAAGATCACTAGTGTGGTTGTTGCCAAAATCAGCTCTTCCTAGACTTCTCAAATGAGGGCCTCAGATCTTGGACAACTCAAATCATGCCAGCTTGCTTTATCTGAATGCGTAAAGAATTTCCAGAAAGGGGGTAGGGAGGGAGATAAAGAAGGGTAGAGAAGGAGAGAAAGAACAAAGTAATAGTCTTATAGTCTTTTTTTTTAGATTTATTTTTATTTATACATATAAGAACTGGGGTGTAGGCCAGAGGTGCTGGGAGGGTGAGAGATTTCACCAGAGACAGTGGGGAGCAGAATAGGCAGATCTACTGAAATACACTGCTGAGGGGAGCATGGGGCAAGACAGGAGAGGTCTGCCTCGACACGTGGGAAGCTCCCTGGTTGGGGATCAAACTCAGGCTGTGGTGGTGATAGCGCTGAGATTAACCCTTATGCCACCAGGGAGGCTCTTCATAGTCTTCTTAACCTGGATTCTACATGACATGCCATCACTGTTTCATTAGGGAAGGCTTATTCTTTAGAAACAAGTCACTGGTTCCACCCCACACTCATCAAGAATGAATTATACAAGAGTGAATACCAGGAGGCTGGGGTCACTGGAAGCCATTTTAGAAACTCTTCACAACAGAGGCTTTATTAGACCATTTTCTTCACGTAAAAAAGGGGGCTTGTAAACTCCCTTCCCCCATTCTGTTGTGATTTTGTGCAGTCCTGATTGACCCAAGTTCTGCCATGTTAACTCTCTTAATTGATGTCTGTTGCTGGCTTCTATCCTTTTCTGTCCTCCCCTTATTTACAGCAATCTGAAGAATTGTCACAGGACCAGACATTATTTTATTCCACCCAAATTATAATATATAGATATTCTAAATGCATCTCGTAGCCTATAGACTTTCTTAGCAATCATCATCTTTTTTTTTGCTTAATTACAATTTTTAC
>PVIJ01010756.1:0-58432 GCA_004024925.1 Scalopus aquaticus | reverse complement strand
ATTTGTTGTTGCCTGTATTTTTAATGTGTGCCATCCTCACAGGTGTGAGGTGGTATCTCATAGTGGTTTTGATTTGCATTTCCTTGATTATAAGTGATGTTGAGCATTTTTTCATGTATCTGTTGGCCATTTGCTTTTCTTCTTTGGAGAAGTGCCTTTTGAACTCTTCTGCCCATTTTTTGATTGGGTTATTGGCTTTTTTTTGTTGAGTTGTGTGAGTTCCTTGTAAATTTTTGTTATCAGTCCTTTATCAGATGTATTGTGTGCAAAGATATTTTCCCAGTTGGTAGGGTGTCTGTTAGTTTTGGTTATAGGGAGGACGGGTGGCAGAGAGACAATCAGTGGGGGGTGGGGGAAGGAGGGAGGCGGAGGGAGGGAAGGAAAAGGGCACAAAATGGAATAGAAAAGAACACAAGGGACCATGAAGATGGATCATGGGTGAATTGGTGGTGGGCTACCCAAGGGGAATACAAAATGTAAAAGACATAAATAGCAATAAAAATATATATTTAAAAAAAATATATAGAATATTTTTATAACATATAACATGTTTGATACTTCAATAAGTTTAGCTAAAAGAGGCCATAAAAGTAAAAGTATTGAGCATTTTTATTCATTTTAATATTATTTTATTAATGACATAACTTCCTCCAGTCACAGTATAATGCCCAAAAGAATGATAATAATAATTATTTTACTCCTCTTTACATGCTAATAAGTAGAAATTTTGAAGACCTGTGTACTTGTGTTGGAAGATGAAAGGACATAAAATATGGTAGTACAGGGCATTATAAAGAAAATGCTTTAATATAATATTATATGTGAAATTTTAAAGGCAACATAAGGGCAGAATATCCCAGTAGATGCTTTGAACAACAGCATTTTCAATTCTAGATTAAATGGTATTCCAGCAGAAAATCTTAGAAAAATCTCATAGAAAGTGTCAGCATTCTAGAACTTAGGAAAGGCTCTAGATGGCAAAAATAGTCTAGATGCAAAACATCAGTAATTCAAGGGCATATGTGAGCTATTCACTAACTATGCATATTTCTTATTTCTGATATTTTTTCTAATTCAGTAGATCTTGGTAGTATCTAGATATTTTTACTTTTGATGCTAGAATATTAGATCCATAAATGTAATCTCTATAGCAAAAGAAAATTTATATGTAATTTTTGTTTCCACTGATAAATCCACAAAGACTAGAACAGTTCCTGGAATACTTTATCAACAGCTTTTATTGAATAAATGAATAAAAATACCTAAGATAATGAATGCTAGGAGAGTTTGACAATTACATTTTGAAAAACACTATTAGGCAGACAATTAAAATATCTGCTGTGGCAGTAGGGACTAGAGAGTAATTCAGGTAGCAATGCATAGTATTTAGAGTTTTGTCTCTTTAGTGTCTCTTCCCAGGAGAAAAAATATCTCCCTTTCCAGAGTGATTTTGCACAGTTAGTATTCTTTTGTAAAAGGTAACTCTCCCCCATTTTCTCTGAATACTTTGCCAAGAAGAATCATTAAGATGTCAGAATAGGCCACCCTGGTGGTGCAGCAGCGCTCTGAAGCTATCCAGAACTGCTGCAACACAAGTTGGATACCCAGCCAGGGAGATTCCCACATGGTACAGCAGACCTCTCCTGTCTCGCCTGCTACTCCCCTCAGCAGTGTGTTTCAGTCTGTCTGCCTGTTCTGCTCCCCCCTCTGTCTCTGGTGAATCCTCTCACCACCCCACACCTCTGACCTACACCCCAGCTTGTATGCATAAGTGAATGAGTCTGAAAAAAAAAAAAAGAGGTCAGAATAATCCCATCCCACTTGAGTGGTTCAGTGGTCGTATATAACAATATTATGTATGATTGGGACTTCCAGTGTCCTTGTCACCAAAAATAGACACGTTAAAAGTTATCCTTGGGGCTGTATCCACAACTCTAGGGTTAAAAGCCACCAAATATTCTCCAGGAGATGTGTTTGTATATGCTGAATCTGAATTTATTAATAGTAGCAGAACTCTAAATGACATGTAATTAGTAACTACAGAAAATTTCTTCAGTAAATAATTTATAAAAATAAATATAATGTAGAGATCTAGCAGTAGCACTGTCTCAGTTTAGGATGTAGGTGTTACTTTTTGTAATATGTATCTCATTAACACCTTATACAGATTGGCAGCTAAAATCTAGTGATGTTATCTAAGAAATGAGCATTATATGGTTGCTAATTTTGCTTATGACAATTTTCAAAGCTATTTTCACGTAATCTTTATCAAATAAATAGGATTTAGAAAACCAAATTCCGCTAATATTTGCATTTCATTACAGCAATCAATAGTTTCTTTAATGTTCTTTCCCAAAGATATATAGGTAGACACAGGCATATAGACAAACATGGAGCTGGAGATTGAGATGTAAGCAAATACATTGATATAGATGGATATACTAGTTAATTACTACTGTGTAACAAATGAGTGTAACAAACAAAACTTCACAGTTTAAAACAATAAGCTTTCTATCACAGTTTCTATGCATCAGGAAATTTGGAGTGGCTTAACTATTGATCTGGCTTATCATTGTTCACGGGATTGTGTTTAAGAGATTGGTCAGATCTACAGCTGTCTGAGGCTTGGATTGGGTGGAACTTCCATATCCAAGCTGGTGCTCTTATATGACTAGGAAAATTCAGCCTGGCTATGGAGACTGGCCTAATTTCCTTACCACATGGAATTCTCCATCTGGCTGTTTGAGTTTCGTTATCGCTTGACAGCTGGCTTCTCCCAAGTGCATAATCCATCCCCAATTTTATTCTGAAATTAATTTACGAAATAATGCAAAGATATAAATGCAAACCCCTACCAAATACTGCTTGGGGTTTGTGTGAACCTGTAGGCCTAGAGAAATGAAAAGAAACAACCTTCTCACCAGACCTGAGGCAGGTTGCCATGTAGTTCCTTGAATCTGCCATCAACAATGTCACAACAAGGTTATAATTCCACAGCAATATTATAAGATCTGATAGCCTTCTTTATTAAAATAGCATATATTTATTTATTTTTGACTCTATGTATTTGTACACACAAATAAAGTTATTTGTAGAGCAATTTGCAAAAAGTTAACATATATTTGGGTTGATCTAGAGAACTGAACATTTCCGTGTCTTAATTTCCATCTTGAATCCCCATGCACACTACAATAAATGCTTTTTAAGGCATAAAATTGCAGAGATCATTAGAACAGTCACCCTCAGATGACAAAAGTTTGTTTTTAAAACATTATCTTAAACTTCTTTCTGTTTAACAAATGATAAATACAAAACAAAAATCACTCAAATGTTGATGAAACACTGAGTAACCACTAACAGTAGAGAAAATGTAATATGTAGCAGGTAGTGAAATATATGAAACTGTTTTTCTGCTATTTAAATAAATGGAATAGAACAGGACTCCTTAAGCAGATGTGGCAAAAAGAAAAAAAATAAACTTCTCATAAGAGGAATATAGTTTAAATACCTCGTTGCTGGAATAAGTCTTCTTGCCTAACGTCATTATCCTTTTATTCCTGTAAGTTACCTGTAAATAATCTCACAAGGCTATCGGTGTATTAGAATACCAAAAGTAAATCAGTTATAATGGTTCTTCTGAGTGTTTTGTATAATTTTTCCATTTAATCTCATGTGGCCAGTGATACTTTTTTCATACATTTTCCTCTTTAGACTACAACAAAATATTTTTACTCCTGTGAGAAAAACAGTTTACAGACATGATTAATAATTTTTTCCCGTGTGAAATGATGATGTCTTAATCCTTGGTTATTCTTTCACAATTGTTCTAACAGGAAAGTCACCTTCAAGATCATTTAGCTTTAATGTCATTTTAAAAATCTGAATCACCTTTTCCAGTCGTCACAAAGTTTGCGTGGCTGATTTTCTATCTTTGAAACAGAGCAGCTGGCTCAGTGTATATGCGTTTTGCTGCTGGCAAACAAGCTTCCTTTTTCCCAAATTAGAAATATGAAACGTTAAGAGATTTTTAAAAATAAAATGAATGATTTAAAAGAATTATTCCCCACTCACACAAAAAAACCATCAGGGTTAGGGTGAGTCTTTCAGAGTAAGCCAACAGAGAAAGGTCTGAGTGAAAAAGACCAAAAGGTATCAATCAAGAGATCAGCAGGCATCATTCCCTAAAACACCAGTTTTTAGGTATTTTGAAGTCTATATTATTCATATCTTACCATATGTCCTGCATTTATCACCTGACACTGCAACCAGCACTGCATATGAAGTAGTGAATAGAAGACTACCAGGAGCCTTTAAGGGTAATATTGGTATGTCCCAAATTATGATAAAGTTTATGTAGTAAACTGAGTCTGAAGCAGTGCATGGAATGTGCCTTGGATTTCTGGAACACAATGTGTGTGCTCCCTGCTGGATGAATATTTAAATCTTCTCAAGCAAACCTGAAAATGGTGAAGTAAAGATACCAAATATCCAACAATTAGTGGTAGACTCTGTAGCTAGGTTTTCAATGTCCATCGTACAATTTTAGAATTATTCACATAAGAGAGTCTCAAGACAAGAGTGTAGTATTTAAATAATCAATACATGGTTATAGGTTAGGCGGGAGAGCTCTCAGGCTTTCCCACACTCCCCTTGGGGATGGGCTGCACGCGTGCCTGATGGCGGGCGCCTGAAGAAGGGCGTGGCGTGGCATAGCATGGCATAGAGCGTCGCAGCATGCATGTGCGTGAGGCAGAGATGCAGAGAGCATGAGGAGAGAGAGGACAGCAGCAGCAGTGCTGAGAGAGCAGCGTGAAAGAAGCAGCAGGAGCAGAGCAGCAGCAAGACTCTGAGATGGCGCCAGAGAGCCCAGAATAAGGTGAGGATTTGCAGGAGCTAGAAGGTCTGCCAGCTGCCGGCCACCTTGCCTCCCTTGTACATGGGTGCCTTGCCACAAAAGATGACTGAAAGACTGCCAAAGCCACTGAGGGCTCTAGGACTTGTTCTTGCCCATCTGCAAGACCTGCAAGATCGTCCAACCCGCATTGGTGCCAGACTAGCGCAGTAGGCTTGGCACTACAATGGTATTTAAAGAATCACCCAGGAACCTCCCTGGGGGCACAGCCGTTAAGCGCTGTGCTGTGGAGCTGTTGGCAGCGGTGACGAAAGTTTCATGCCCGACCGGGGAGATTCCCACATGGCAGGGCAGACCTCTCCTGCCTCACCCGCTGCTCCCCTCAGCAGTGTATTTCAGTTGATCTGCCTGTTCCGCTCCCCACTCTATCTCTGGTGAACCCTCTCACTGCCCCATGCCTCTGGCCTGTACCCCAGCTTGTATGCATAAATAAATAAATCTTTTAAAAAAAATCACTCAGAAAAGAACCCAGGTAAGTGAAATAAAGATCCCACATTATGAAACACTGCTTAGGAATTCACATGACTTATAAATTTGTTTTTTAAGATTTATTTATTTATACATACAAGCTGGGGTACAGGCCAGAGGCGTGGGGCGGCGAGAGGGCTCACCAGAGACAGAGTGGGGAGCGGAACAGGCACATCAGAAATACACTGCTGAGGGGATCAGTGGGCGAGGCAGGAGAGGTCCGCCACACCATGTGGGATTCTCCCCGCTGGGTGCCGAACTCACATCGCGCGCTGCTGACAGCTCCACAGCGCAGCGCTAAACCACTGCGCCACCAGGGAGACCCCGACTTACAAATTTTGCTGTAACTGAAGTCAGATTTAGGACACTATTAGTAAGACCCACTTATTAAAGAAGCTAGAGCTTAGAAGTCAGTTTCACTGAAGAATTTACTAGTAATGGAAAACTTACTTGAAAACTAATGTCAACATTTTAAAATATTAACTCCTGGTTTTTGAAATTACAGTGTATTGAACAAGTGTTTTTCTTTTAAGTTGAAATGTCCATCTCTTTACTATAGTAACACATCAATTTTTCAGATCCTTTCCCCTGACACATATAGAACTAATCACTTCTTCTTTGGTGTCAATATTATAAATTATTCATATTTTAGTATGACTCATTTCCCATTACAATGTGTTTCCTATTATTCTCCTTGAATAGTCTGTGAAATCTGTAAGTCTGGTCTGATCATCTTTATATCCTAGTACATAAGCCCATCTATCGGAATGTCAGAATGCATTAAATAAATTACCATACCACATCTCAAAGATAATCCTAATCTTGTTTTCCCTAACTCATCTGTTAGTAAAACAATGTCAGCCTCTGGGACTTTTCTCTTTCAGGATTAACTGGCTTATAAAGTATATATGTTATAGCTATCAATTTGAATTTAGATATCTAAGATGGTGCTTCTAAGTCGGGACCTTTAAATTCAAGTAACAGATGTGAAAAATTTTCCAGTTAAGATGTATTTAGTATAAAGAAACTTTAACTTAGACTAAAAACGCCTTTGGTTGCAAAAATAGAACTTTATAACTATTTTTCTAAATCTTCCTTTGATAATGATGTTTAAAAAAATCTAGTGGACAGTTATATATATAAGATTGTTGTTATGGCTTAATCTCCATCTGTACCTCTGTTTTATAAGAGAGTGAATCAATAAAATATATAGATAAAAAAAGGCAATGTGATATGACAGATGGATTTCTATATTTGGGAACAGATGATGAGAGTCTGCTATACAACCTGGGTAAATTGCTTAAGTTTGATTATAACTCTCTTTTTATTAGTCTGGTTTATTTTATTTACTTAGAAAAGAACATTGAGATTTATTCATGCTTTTATTTGAAAAAATCTCCCATTTTTATTGTTGAGAGATATTTCATCAGATGTATGTGTCATAATTTCATTTATCCATTAGGGTTAAATTATATCTCAAGGCCTCATTTTAAGACATATATTGTACATTAAAGATGTTATACAAGTTAACAAAACCACATAAAAAAAGTTATTTGGTAAGCACAGGATTCTGAAATTTCTGTTTATTTTCTTGTCAATCAACATTGTTTTAGCTGGATATTGTACCAGGATAATTAAACCTATTAGTTACTTTATAATCACATGTAAATATGTGTATCAACATATTGGTGTGGCGTTTTTATCTAGAAACCTCTTGAATGTTTAACCACAAAAAAAGTAAAGATAATAAATACATGCCTGGATCAAGTTTGACTGATAGCAACACATTCAAAATGGGAATAGTTGAGAGAGACACTCTTGTCATCCTAATATCAATATTATTTTCCTGTTAAATGGACTATTATACTAAAAACTACTACAATACTTCTATATGTACAGTTTTCTCCCCTGGTGCCAAATATTCCATTCCTAGGTAACATATTTTCCACTATATTGCATACATGTTCATAGCGTTTATTAGGAAATAAAATTTATTAAAAAATTACACACATACATGGACAATTTTCTTTAAAGGTTTATTTATTTATGCATACAAGCTGGGGTGTAGCCAGGGGTGTTGGGTGGTGAGAGGATTCACCAAAGACAGAGTGGGGAGCAGAACTGGCAGATCTACTGAAGTACACTGTTGAGGGGAGCAGCAGGTGAGGCAGGAGAGGTCTGTTGCGCCATGTGGGTATCTCTCTGGCCGGTTATCGAACTTGTGCTGCAGTGGCTCTGGACCGCTTCATAGTGCTGCAGTTAACCCATTGTGCAACCAGAGAGGCCCCCTACATAGACAAATTTTAAATGTACATCCTATTTTCTCCTTTATCTACTTAATACGTTTTAAAAAAATTTTCTGCCTCTACTTGCATTGAGCTTAGTTTTTCTTATTTAGAGAGTCTTAAAAATAATATTTCTCATTTTCTGACATGCACATTTAATACCATAAATTTTCTTCAAAAATTTATATATATAAAATGTTTTTATTTTCATTTGTTAAAAAATATTCTAATGTTCTTTGTAGCTTCTTTTTTTAACTTAAAAGTAATTTAGAAGTTTGTATCATTTATTGTCTAAATATTTTGAAATTTCCCTGATATAATCTTGTCATTTATAGTTTATTTTAATTTATATTTTATATTTTAATTTATAGTTTAATTTAGTTTAATTTAATTGTGAATTATATGGATATTCCATGTGATTTTTATCCTTTCATCCTTATTAATACATTCCCATTGTCATATATATATATATATATATCTCAATCAAAACATTCCCAAATGTATCACATTGGTATCAAAACATTCCCATTGTCATATATATATATGACATATACATATGACATATATATGACACACACACTCATATATATATATGACAATGGGAATGCATATTTATAAGGGCTATCTTCATGGGTATCCTTTGTGGATTTGAGGAAAAAAATTGTACTTTTTCATCTTTCTGTTGGAATGTCCAATAAATAGCAACCAGGTCAAGTTAGTTCATAATATTGTTAAATTCTCCTATATCCTTGTTGATTTCTTTGTCTACTCATTCTGTGCAAACCCATCATTCTATCAGGAAGTAGTGTTGATTTCACCAGCCATGACTTTGAGTTTGCTTTTTGTTTTTTCCTTTTAGTTCCATCAAGTTTTACTTCCAGAAGATGAAGCCTTGTTATGAAGAACACAGCCGTTTGAAATTTCTGTCTTCTTGGTGATTTTCCTTTTTGTCATTATTATATACCTCTTGTTTTCCCTAGTGATAGTTATATTTTGAAGCTATTTTGTTGTTAGTGCACCCACTCATAGTAACCCTGCCTGTTAAAATTGGAAAATTGGAACTGTCAAGTAAAACAGCTGGTTTAAATGCTTAACTGAAGAGTTTATACACAATTTGGCTGGCACTTGAAATTGCCACTAATTTAATGATGTTCTTAGCATTTTATATTTAAAGTATGCATCAGGTAACACAAGGAGAATAATAATAAATATTTATCTTTCCTAGTGACTCTAAACACAATTTGTTCAGTATGACAAATAGAATATATTACTTGTGGTATATTTATTTTAAAATATATATTTATCATCTCTAAGGCTTAGAGTTCTTTCAGTATTATTTTTATCGTGAAATAGTCATACTACTTGTGCAAACTAAAAAAATAGAGTGTAACAAACACATATTTACCAAATCTTTAGTGATATAATCACGCCAATATCTTCTTTAATGGTATCCCAAGGTAACAGCCTAGGTTCTGTGCCTCTCTTTCCTTTGTAGTTTCACCATTTATGGAAGCACTTTTAATGTATTGTGTAATTATATTATTTAATTATACATTTTGAATTTTACAGAAACATCTCTATCTATTGATATGTAATCTATCTATGCTAACTTCTTTACTTACCTTTTTTCTCCCTTCTGTTTATGAAATATTTCCAAATTATTTGTACCTTTATTTTATTAACTTTTTATTCCTTAATTAATTAGTTTTTAAATGAGGTAACATTGATTGAAAGTTGTAGGTTCACACTTCTTCAGATCTGTGTTACCATACCATACCCACCACCAATTTTTACTGACAGAAAGCATACTTTTCTCCCTGAATATTGATTCAATTTCTGTTGCAGGATATTTGGGTTATTTGCAATTGTATGTATTACAAATTGTTGATAAGGTAGAGCCTGCTCAAATCCTTTTACAATAGGATAGTAGTCTACCCTCTTAAGGCAATTATTCTCATCAACATTATCAATGATTTATTTAGAGACAGATTGAATTTTTGCCATATTTTTCTTCTTGACTTTTCTCCTTTTTTGATGCAGTTGTCTTGGGTATTTGCTTATTGTGTCATTTGAGTCCTGAGAAATCCTTCTTATTGCTTGGTATTTAATTCACTACTTTATCATAGATTGTTTTTCTGTTCCTCTGCTCATTTTCGGTGTTCCAGAGTTGTCTTAGTTTTCTTTTCTTTAGTATTTACCTTCCAAATTTCTGTCTTGACGTATGTCTTATCCTGATATTCTGTTTTACTACCTCGCAGTCTCATCCACATCCATGACTTCCATTAATACATGTATGATGATGATTCAGAGACATATTTATTGAAACTGTGCTAGTCTGTTACGTAGCTCACACATGCACAGACACCACAATACCTACTGTATTATCTAGTGCTCATTTCCATTGAATGAGTCACATCATTCAAATTTAACAGATATGAAACTGATCTCATCATCTTCTCTACCAAGGGTCATTTCATCTCAATTTGCTATCCTATTGGAAACTAAGACTATTTACTATGACACTGAGACCATAAACTTTGCCTTTTCCTGCAGTTTAGATCTAATAAATTGCCAAAGCCTATTCATTCTATTTCTAGTCTCTGTTGAGATTATTTATCACTATTTCTAATATCTTCATGTTGGCCCTTGTCTTTAATTGTAGTATACCAATGTCTCCTATACCTTCTTTTCACCAGACTCACCTTTTTTCTCTACAGTCCAGACAGATGGATATTTCAAAGTAAAAAAACATAACTCCATCAATTCATTCTTGCTATAGTTCAATGTATCTTTGGCACTTTTAGAATGAAAACTAATGCCATTAGTCATCTTTGTTTCCTTAGTCAACTAGTACTGTCTCTTCAAGAAAACATTACCAAGTTGACCTTATATATCCTGGCTGTCTGCCTACTTAGTGAAGAACCACAGGGTGGTTTAAAATAATTTCTCATTAGGAAGCAAGCATTCTTCAGCTCCATGGTGCCATTTAAAGCCTGAAATCTCAAAACCACTATGAGATACCACCTCACAGCTGTGAGGATGGCGCACATTAAAAATACAGGCAACAACAAATGCTGGAAAGGATGTGGAGAAAAAGGAACTCTTCTACAATGCTGGTGGGAATGTGAACTGGTCCAACCACTATGGAAAGCTGTATGGTGGTTCCTCAAATTGCTAAAAATGGAACTTCCATATGACCCAGCAATACCACTTTTGGGAATCTACCCAAAGGACACAAAAACACTAATTCAAAAGGATATATGCACCCGTATGTTCATTGTGGCACTGTTTACAATAGCAAAGGTATGGAAGCAACCCAGATGTCCAAAATAGATGACTGGATCAAGAAGATGTGGTACATATATACAATGGAATACTATTCAGCATTCACAGAAGATAAACACATGCAATTTGCAGCGACATGGATGGAATTAGAGGGGATCATACTCAGCGAAACAAGCCAGAAAGAAAGAGAAAAATATCGAATGGTTTCACTTATAACAGGACTATAAGGAAACCAAATAGGAGAGAGACACTTGGGGGGGTGGGGGGAGGGGGGAGGATAAGGGCACAAAATTGAGTAGAAAAGAACACAGGGACCACGGAGATGGATCACGGGTGAATTGGTGGTGGGTTACCCAAGGGGAATACAAATGTAAAAGATATAAATAACAATAAAAATATATATTTAAAAAAATAAAAAAATAAAGCCTGAACGCTAAACAATGAAAACTGAAATGAATGAATTAAAAATCAGAATTTTAATAATCTGAGATGAAGCATAGAAACCAATGACTAAGGGCACTGAGTCTAAGAACTTGAGAATCATATTTGTTTCTTATTATTTGAACTACCTGGGCCAGCTATTAAAGGTCTGTGTACCTCTGTTTACATTCCTATAAAGTAGATACAACAATGTAAGCAAAATAATTCACTGAATCACTGAATCAGTTGCTTTTCTCTGACTCTCACTGACTCGCTTCCTGAATTATTTTTAGATCTTTTGCAAGATTATTTCTGGTTCTAAATTGGTTTGACTTTTATTTGGTCAACATTTTTATTCCCATGTTTGGTTTTGATTAGATGGTCCAACCATCATTATGTTCTTAAGGTTGAAGACTTTCTTGCCTTGTCTTGAGGATTCTGATTTCTTCTGGCCTTTGAATCACTTGCTTCTGTTTCATCATGTCATTAAAAATATGGTTTCATCAAGCTGAAAGTAAAGCTTCTGTCACTGCCCACACTCCTGCCTATTTGTCTGCCAACTGTCAATACATCATGTGTTATTCATTTTCTTGTGTTCCACTATGAACTGAAATAAGTTAGAAGAAGGAAGAAAAAATAGAAAAAAGTAATTTATGTACACCAGAATAAAGAGCAACCACTTGATCAGGAGACAAGATGTCAGGGTGAGTATGCTTCTGAGATTGTCTGTCACTCTGACCTTATGTTCTGGAACTGATGCAGCATGCCAATTTTACTGAGATACAACAATTTGTATTCTATGTTTATTTGACCCATGGCAGAAACTGCAACACTGAGGCTACCAATCAGTGTATGTATGTGTGTGTATTTGCTTGAATGGGAAAAAGAGACAAAGATCATGCTCCTCTCAAAAGAGGGAGATCATTTGCCTCTTTTAATGACCGATTAGATAGTTCTCTCTGTATTTTTTCCTCTTCCCTTTCTCTGGGAACTTGTGTTTCTTAAAATTGTTCAGAATTTTTGGTAAATTGTCTATCTTTCAAGCTTGTCTAATTCAAAGACTGATAGCTATTATTAACTCATGCCTTTTATTAGAGATGTATAAATGCATGTAAAAATGTAGTTCAGAGAATATAGAGCTCTGAACTATGTGAGAACTTTGCCTTGTTAAAATAACAGTTGTATAGCTCAACCTGAATGTGCTTTGGAGTAAGAATATAAATGATACAGCATTGATTGCTTCTGGCCTGCCAAGAGTTTTATCACCTTTGTAGACATCTGAAGGGCTCAGAGTACATAACATTTCCTCCCTCTTATCTCAAAGGAAAACAGAAAATATGTCTAGAAATACATAAATGAGCCAAATCAATATGTGAGAAAATGCTTTATGTGTTGAAAACAAGATGTTAATAAACCTTCAATTTGAACATTTAGCTTGACCTACAATCTAACTAGATAGTTACTAGAGAAAACAACATATAATTTTCAAAGAATTTCAGTTATAAACTCTTCCATATTTTCCACAACCTGTTCTTCATTTTAAGTGTTTTCCCCCATTGTATGAATATAAAATATTTCTTAACAGATTACTGTAACTGTTGTTTTGCTTAGCTGCTTAGCCAACCACTTCATAACTGTGAGAATAAAATCATCAATTTATTATTATCTCTGTTGGACCTGTTTGTCCACTAGAGTAGATGGGTGGTTTCCCCTTTGGGGTATCTCAGGCACTAGCAATCATAGAGTGACTAAATCTATAGGCAACTGAAGGCTCAGCTGGATGATTCACTCATACAGTTGGCAGCTGATGCTGGTGAAGTTCATCTGGTGGTGTTGGCTTATCCAATTGGCTTAAATTCCTCATGATTTGGCAAGGTTTGCCCTATAAGAGGGCACATAACAGAGCAAGTGTTGTAAAAGGCCCACTTCCATGTTGGAAATCTCATGACCCAGAACATGAAAGTCACAAGGTATCTCTCCTGCTACATTTCTGTAGATCAAAGCAATTCACAGCCACACCCCAGACTCAAGGTGAGGTAAAACAGAATCCAGCTCTTCACTGGGGTCTAGCAAATCAGTTGTGGCCATATTTAATCAACCACAGTCTGAAAAACATTCTATTCCTCATACTTATCTCCTCTCAAAGGCAGGGCAAGTCATGCACCATAGCATCAAGCTCAGGAGCTTATCATCTTAGTGAGGTTCAGGTGTAGATGTGAGGAGGTCCTCAAGTGAAGTTGTTCGGGTGTAGAACCTTTCACATATTACAGCATCAGAGGCAAACTAGATTCAGGAACTCATCATTTTAATAAATCCAGATATGGATATAAGTGGAGTTCCTCAGATGCAGATTCTTTAGCTAGATGTGAGTGATCCTTTCTCTTTATAAGAAGTAACCTGTTTTGTTTTGTTGTTGTCATTGTTTTGTTTTTTGTTGCAGTTCAGAAGCTTTCTAGCATGCATCCTGTTCATTGAAGATTGAGGGTCCAGTAGGTTCTTTTCATTTTGCGCTATCTCTGACATTTGCAGTCTAAGCTGGGAGTATTTCTACTAATATAATAATCTTAAAGTGGTTGTGAGTTTCCCAGAGATCTTACTAGGAGTCCTCTCTTAGATAACAGCTTCCTAAATCTCTTTGAGAAAGATTCTTCCTTATCTTGGGAGTGAGGTCACCTTGGAAAAAATAGGCTTAAGATTTTAGAAGATCTTTGTCTATCCAAAAAGTCCAGGAGGCCCAAACTTAAGGTCCCTAGAATATCTTTTATTTAAGATATTAGATAAAAGTGGCTTGGAGGGGCTGGAAGGGCTGTGAGAAGATGATTAAGATTCTGAGAAGAATTTTCATTTAACTGTCATAGTCTAAGGAGCCTTACCTTAAATCTTTTTAAGGTCTTAAAAAGATGCACTAAAGCCATACCTTGTGTAGGGTAAGTGAGAATTGTCAGGTTTTTCCGCCCTCCCCTCAGTGATGGACCTCTGCAGGCCTATGCGCATGCCTGATGGCGGACATCTTGAATAGGGTGTTGGCCTGTGTGAGTGGGCCCACCTGGGCCAGAGACTGGGCTTATAAGCAGAGGAAGCAGCAGAAGCAGCAGCAAGAGCAGAAGCAGCAGAGACAGAGGAGAAGCAAAGGTCACGAGGCACAGGTATTACTTAATATTATGTAAAGTTAGTTTTCCATGTAAAATATGTAACAAATATTTGTGATAACTCTTATCTGTAGTAATTGGTGTATTTTTTTTGGGGGGGGGAGGGGAGTGATAGGAGCCAGATCAAGTTAATTAGAACAAATTCAATTTCCTAAAGAATATGTAGAAAGAAATCTAGGTGATGTTTGGTTTAATAATGAGTTTCAAATACAACACTAAAAATGTTTCAGAAAGAGAAAATTGATCAAATATGACTAAATAGCCTTTAATAAAATTGAAGTTTCTGCTCTGCTAAAGTCAGTTAATAAAGTTGAAAGATTAATCAGACTGGATAAAATATTCATAAACTACATTTCTGTTGAAGGATTTGTATCCAAACTATAAAAAGAACTCTTAAAACACATCACTTAAAGAAAAAAATGAGTTGAAAATGGGCAAAAGATTTCCACAGACACTCCACTAAAGAAGATATATAAATAAACTCACAAAAACTGCTCAACACCATTATAGATTTGCAAATTAAGCAATGAGGTAACATTCCATCCTTGCAGAATGGCTATCCTCCCCACATCCACAAACCAAAATCAATGACAATACTAAATGCTGGCAAGAATGTGGAGCAACAGGAATTCTCATTTATTGCTGATGGAATGCAAAATGGCAGAGCCATTTTTTTTAAAAAGATTTATTTATTTATACATACAAGCTGGGGTACAGGCCAGAGGCGAGGGGCAGCAAGAAGGTTCACCAGAGACAGAGTGGGGAGCAGAACAGGCAGATCATAAATACAGTGCTGAGGGGAGCAGTGGGCAAGGCAGGAGAGGTCTGCCGCACCATGTGGGAATCTCCCCAGCCAGGCGTCAAACTTGCATCGTGCGCTGCCTACAGCTCCACAGCGCAGCGCTCAACTGCTGCGCCACCAGGGAGGCCTGGCAGAGCCATTTTGGAGGGTGATTAAGTTCCTAAGTGTTTGCTCAATTGATTAGAAGTCTTAAATTCACACAAAATACTGGATCTGAATATTTTTACCAGTTATTCAAAATCACCCAAAAGTAGAAGCAACAAATGCCCCTCACTAGGTGACTGGAGTTTATCTATGCAGTGGAATTTTATTTAGTGAGAAACAAACTGTTACAGGGCAGGGAGAGGGGTACACCAGAAGCCCCAAACCTGCCCACTCTAAATAGGCTCTCCCATCTGCCGCATCAAGACAAAACACATAAGACCTTTACTGGAAAGAAACTTTAATGTAATTAGTGTATTAAACAGAAAAAAACAGAGATTATAGTTTCCAAATCAAGTACCCAAAGTTACCCATCCTCTCGTGGGTAAAAGTCTACCCAAATGGGATTGGCCCAAAACCTGCCGTGAGTGTAAAACACCTTTCGGCAGGGACCCATAGAATCAGGTCAGAAACAGACAAGTCTATGAAGAAAAGAGCAAGATCAAAATCCAGATCAACGTTGCCATTGTTAAGCTCCCCACGCGTCTCTCACCCACATCTGTCTCAGTCAGTCCAGGCCAGCGCAGCTTCTTTACATGTCTCTCTGCTCCTTGTGCCTCCTCTGGCCGCCATCCTGCTTCCTGCCTTCTCCCGTCTCTTGTCTCTCTTTCTAGCTGCTTCTCCTCCAGCTTGTCTCCTGCTCTGCTCCACCCTCCCTTGGGTGGGGCCGGGAACCTGGAACACTCCTTTTTCCTGGGGACCACCTGTTACAAAATGAGTCACCAGGCAATAGAGAGAAATGGATTAATCTAAAATGTATATTGCTAAGTTGTAATATGCATCCTGTGTGCTTACAAGTACACGGTTATAGAAAGGTAAAACTATAGAGATAGTACAGTAAACATAAGAGGTTTTGTGTGTGTGTGTGTGTGTGTGTCTGTGTACCAAATGAGATGAAATACAGTTTATTATAAAAACTTGAAGAGCTTGTAAAACTATGTGTAAAAAGAAGTGTACTAAAATATTGAGAAAACTGGGTCAAATTTTGTAAGTTAATCTATAATACGGAAAGAGACTTGTGACTCCTTTAGAAAATAAGATTCCTCTGTTAAGTTGACTGAATATATATCCTGTTCATTACATAAAAATGCAAGAAAAAATATTCTAATATCTGATATATTAGATTCCTTAAGCTATCAAAATATTCTTACTGAAAACCTTTGTGCTTTTATGTTTCTTTGTTTCATTCTTCTCCACTGTAACAGGGTGCCCTGCGCTGTAACACCATCAATAACAAAAGTTTTTCTCTTTTGTGTAAACCAGAGTTTCTAGTAATTATTATTGCTTGTTGTGTGGTCACTTTAAATAGTGTCACTTTAAGCCAAAACTGGAACCATTTCTTCTCTTTAGACGCTTAAGGGCCTCTTTTATATCTTCTAATAAACCCCTTTGACATTGGCTTTCTTAAATTCAAATTTAAGAGCTCAGATTTAGAGTGATAAAGCTGTTATATTTCTTCACACCCATACTGCCTCTGAAATTTTTTAGACAGTTAATGACTGACAGCAAATTTTTGTTCCTTTACTTTATAAAAAAAGAGCTACAAAAATGCATGCTTGGCGGTGTCTGTATTTATAATTAGCTTAACATATATGTAGAATTGTACTAGTTATACAGCCTTCACTTTGAAAATCATTGCCACATCAAAAGGAGAAAATAAAACAGGGTCCCTAGGTTAAGTAGATACCAGTGGCATATTGAGAATATTTTGTCAGTAGTGTCCCTTTCTCCATAGATAAAAGCACAAGCGTGTTTGTGTATGATTGTCAATAACTGTCATCAAATTGAAATATGAATTTATTTTGTAATCGCTTGTCAATTCATGACAGACACAACACTTCATGAGGTGGATTGGGAGTCCCTGAAGATTTGTTACTATCTTACTGTTTAGAATGCTTTCCTGTACTCAGCGTAATCACTTGGCTCGACCTTTACAGAGGGATTGTTAGATCAATAGAAGATTGCACTCTCCTTTCTGAAATTTCTGTATTACAAAAAATTAACCAGAATATTTCAATCTTATTATTGACAGATGTCTTTTGCTCTTTCCTTATGCTCGTCTGCAGTTTATCAGATACTGCAGTATTGCAGGTACTTTTTAAAAAATATATTTATTTATTTATGCATACAAGAACTAGGGTATAGGCCAGAGGTGTGGGGGTTGAGAGGATTCACCAGAGACAGAGTGGGGAGCAGAACAGGCAGATCTACTGCAATACACAGCTGAGGGGAGCAGCAAGAGACAGGAGAGGTCTGCTGTGCCTTGTAGGTCAGCTCCCTGGTTAGGATCAAACTGGTGCTGCAGTGGCTGCTGATAGCTTCATAGTGCTGAGACTTAACCCTTCACCACCAGGGAGGCCCCTATTGTAGGAATTTTTTACTGTTAATATTGCAAAGAATAGATACATGGGCAGGTTTCTCAAGTTTGAAAGCACACTGTCACTATAAAGTGATCATTTTCACTTTGTGCTGCTGAGTTAGAATTTTCAAAGCTCTATGGCAACTTCATAAATGTCCAGATTCACTGTGCCAAAACAATAAGAATTAATTCCCGAGAACGGAAAAAATCAACTTATTGCTGTCAAGTGATAGTTTCTTTTTCCTTTTTATATTTCCAAGGAACGTAAGAGAACATCTTTCTTTTCTTTATTTGCCATATTTAAACATCCATTTCCCAGACTATACTTATATAAACTATAATGAAACTGTCTAAATAGTTCCTTGTTCAGATTGATTCTGTGCAATTCAGAAAGAATAGCCTATAACCAGTTTAAAGTATTACTATGAACTACAGTTAAATATGGAACAAAGTAGGCATGCTAGGTCCCATTGTTATTCGCCATCAAAGTTGCTACAGAAAGCAAGAGAAAGACTCTAGAGCTGGACCCAGCTGATTGGAGGTGGAATGCATGTTAAAACATTGTTCATTGAAATGTATATTCCCAGAAGCTGCTCCAAGACAATGGCCTTGAGATATGTTACAATGCATCATATGTAATGTGTTGTTGAGACTCTCTGGACTGCTTATGTGACTGAGCACAGTTAAAGCCTCTATAGAACTTTTGAGATTTGGAGGATAGTGTGTGTTTGGGGTGACCTAGGGCTGGAAAACTCTCTCAAACTGTTACCCTCCAAGACCCTCCAAGACAAGCACAAAGAAAACTGCCACCTACCAATTTGAAACCTTCTGCCTTTTCCCTTTGTCTTTTCTTGTCCTCCGTGAATGGTCAGTTTCATATGACACCTGGGAAGCTCGTGAGATTGTAAGCCAGAAAAAGTATATTAAAAATCCATGTTTTAGACAAAGGTTATATTTTATTTGCTTGGATATTCTTTCAGTAAACTAGCATGGTTCCATTGCTAATGGAAACCTATACTGACAGATCATAATCAATGTGTCTAGCTCATAGATCAAGCACATTCAAACACATTTTGAATGAGTGAATGATGATTCAAAAATGTTATCCTTTGATTGATTGATCTTGTAGGCAAAGCTGGTAGAGATGAATAATATTCAGTTTCTAATCTTGAAGCAGTCAAGAAGAGCTTATGAGGTCATGAAAACTATTTCTGACATAGAAGTGTGACTGAATTTGGCTCAAGGTGCTTTAGATTACCTCCAGATAGGGGTTGACTCTCAAGTGCTAATATCCCCAAGTATCATACTTCTCTAGTTTTCTTAATCATGTCCTAGAATTTTTATGTATTAAGCATTTATGAAAAAAGAAAGAGCAAGAAACACAAAGTATAAAATGAAAGACTGGGAAAGAAAATTACTATACACAATTACTGGTCAAGAAGTATTTTAGAAGGGGAACCTCCCTTCAAGAAGAGAATAATATAATTAATTGACACCATGACTTATCAACATAATTGACAGCATGGATATAACTTCCTCCTGTCAAAAGTTAAAGGAAATGAAAAAAAACCCACTTTTTACTTTGAGACAATAATAAAATTATCAAATTAGCAAATAAAACCAAAATTTTACATATGTGGAAAGATAACGAGATGCACTGTCTATACCATGAAATGGTAAACTGGGCTTATCAATATTTTTTTGAAATAGTATTTCAACTCCTTAACACTTTCCTCTATTACTTTACTAGGCTCTTTTTTATTCATGTCAAATCTTTGCTGTCCTCCAAAGGCATTGGAGACTTCTCTTTAATATTCCCACAGTATCTTGTGCATACCTTTAGTAATATGACTAGCAGTTTGATATAAATTCTCAACTTTTGTATTTTAGATCATAAATTGATGGGGACTTAAACCTTAATGTATGTCCCAAGTGAATGACACAAACCAGGATGCCAATGGTGTTGGTTTAATCAAATTATCTACTAGTAGTTTCTAAAATTATTTATGTCTAAATTTTTTTTTTGTTTTAGTCTGTTTTATTTATTCATATGTCATAATGCAACTTAGGTCTCCTTTTTATTCATAATGTTTATGCATATACTTTTCCCAGTTGTTTAAACATTGAGAATGTTTTAAAATAATGGTATCTATAGGATTCTGCGATAGATAATAAATTATTACTTTTTGTCCACTTGAAAACATAGCTACAAGACTAAGCACAACTCTTTACTAAGCAAGAATGCAAATTTCTGCATAAGCCTGTTTATTTAAACTTCTGAGATGAGAACACTGGAATTTTATTTGACTTAATTGGCTTTAAGCTTGAATACATTTAATTATGCATTTGTGGTTTAATTATCATCAGGAAGTTAAAGAACTTGTGATTTTGCTGTGCAACAGCAGCATAATTGAGAAATGAATGCTAACCCATTAGGCAGATTCCAGAATTTCTGCTTGAAGATGGAATAGATTGGATTAAAGAACAATAAAAACAAACGGAAATTGGTGAGTTCTCTTCTGAAAAGCTGTTCTCTTCTAAAAGCAGTGCCATAAAGTTACTGAAAGTGTGGCAAAGATAAATTTCAGTGCACTCTACAATAGTGATTTATTTATACAATCACCGGAGGTAAGATTTGAAAAAGTTAATTAATGAAAGTCCAGTTTTCCTGTAAACTAAATGACATCCCTTGCCTACTCAATTCTTGTACCCATTTGCCTAATATGCAAAGTGCATAAACAAAACAGTATAAAAGCAAGAGAGAGAATGTCTGCTCATTTTACACCACTCTAGCATGTTCTATTTCACTGAAGAACCTGTGCATTCTGGAATTTGCTCTCCTGTGTGATTTCATCCTCCTGAACTGCCTACTTCTCCAGTTCTCTTTGCAGTCATGAGTCTTTTTGCCTTGATACCAGTTCACAAATTGTTACTCATTCTCAAGCTTTGACGCTGACATTTGAAACTCAGATATCAAACAAGCCTATAACCCATATTCTGCTATAAGATTAGTTTTGAAAGGACTTTGTATTCTCCTGCTCCCAGGACATCCTGATTTCACTTGCCTTTCATTGCAAAGGAATGTTTCAGATTCACAAGAAATCATATTTAGAACTCAACTCTCTTTCCTTGGTTTATACACACACACACACACACACACACACACACACACACACACACACACACCCCGAAAACAACAACAACAACTTTGAACTATTAGATAGTTTTCTCCTTCAAACAATCTTTTCAGCTTTTTTTTTTTCAAGATTTTTATTTATTTTTGCAAACAAGCTGTGGTGCAGGCCAGAGGTGTGGAGCGGTGAGAGGGTTCACCAGAGAGAGAGTGGGGGGCAGAACAGGAAGATCAACCAAAATACACTGCTGAGGGGAGCAGCGGGCGAGGCGTGACAGGTCTGCTGTGCCATGTGGGAATCTCCCCAGTTAGGCATCGAACCCGTGCTGCAGCTGCTTACAGCTCCACAGCACTGCGCTTAACCCGTAGTGCCACCAGGGAGACCCCAATCTTTTCATCTTTCATGTACCATAGTTGTTACATGCAGTCTGGAAATTTTGCTTGTTCTTGCTACTGACCAGCAATTAAACAATATTAGCCTTTCCTAATTATACCATGCAGTTCTAGTCACTAATCCCAAATTTATCTGCAGACTTCCTATGATCCCTGCTCTTGGGTTTTCCAAAACATGAGCTATTTCCTCCATGTTTCACTCTTCAGATGCACCATTGGTATTTGAGAGATGATGCCATCTATACAAGGCTTGATTTCTCAATGACACGCTCTTATCTCTTCTTTACCCCCCCAACCCCCACACCATACATATAACATTTGGCAGTAACTACTACTGTAGGTACAGGTATTTAAATATGTGTGCTTTCACACTACCAAATATTTCTACTATGGAATCCTTGTGATTCTTCTGGAAAATTGAGAGGAATTTTTTCAAACTTTATGGAAAAGAATTATGGACTCTCTTTACTCAGTAGAGCATTCTACAAAATTCCAGTATACAAAAACAAAACCAAAAACCAACCAGCAGAACTGTGTTGATTGTGGTGAGGGCATGCAGGGCACAGGTTACTCACTTTATGCCTTTGCCCCTGCAGCAGCCCTTGAGGTGGTTCTTGAGGGGATACAGTGCTCCTTCCCCTTTATATGCTTGAATCTTAATGTTCATCATATCACATTGTTATTATTCTGCTTTTAGATTTTCACCAATACTTTCTTTTATTTTCACTACCAATAAGGACAAATTGTTGCATTCATGAGGCATTTCCAACACCATGAACAATAACTGCCATGAAATGGAGATCAAAAATTACTAGTTGAGTCATACAAATGAGTTTATAAATCATAGGCTTTTCGTAGCGTGGGTATGGTGTGAAGACATACATTTGAAGAGGTGTGAATGTATATCTCTGAATCATATTCAGTGTTGTAAAACAAGGTTTCCTCAATAAAAAAATAAAAATAATTAAATCACAGGCTTTGACAAAAGTCATTTGTAGGAAAAAAGTATTCTTTACAATAAATGTTCTTAAGTATTTAAAAATTAATATACAAAGTGTCAAGATACTACTATTTTATTTGCATTTGATTTTAGTCTCTCGATGTATAAATTATTCTCTAGAAAAATATTGTAGCATTAGAAATATAAGAGTGCTTTTAGGCACCTTTATTATAAGTGCTGTTACATATTTCAGCAATTCACTTTGCAGTACCTACACTGACTAAAATCTTACACAGTTGGGAAATAATTTTCCCAATTTCATGTTCTCTGAATATCTGCCTAACTTATATTTAACTAAAATCTCTCATGAATATTTGTTTGGGTTCCATTCATAGTACTTTTGAAAATTCTTGTGAAAAAAACAACTTTTTAGTAAAATAATGAATTCTGGATTCTTGAAATTTAAGTTTAAAGGTATAACTCTGAAAAGATTGTAAATATAGCCACAATAACTTGTCACATAGTTGAACTGAATGATAAACTCTTCACAGACTTCATTTCTTTTTATGATATTCTAATATTCTAAGAAAAGAATTATAAAACAAAAATAATGAGGCAAATAATTTATTCCATCTCTATGCATCCTTTAGTCCATCTGTAGCTTTCATGTTCTCGATTAGTGTGTCTTAACTCTGCCAGACTTCTGACAGAAGATAGAGAATATTATCAAAATTCTACCCCCAAATAATCACTTGCCCTAAATTGTGCTCAAGGATCACAAAATACCCATGATATTTAAGTTGTTCTAGTGAATTAACACTTCTTGTGCTGGCTATTTTCTGTGCCACCGCATGAATGGTATAAGCATTCAATAAAATACACACAACTCCTGAACTACTGGATATATTTTAATGAAATTCTAAATGTATAGAGATTAAAGCTTCTAGACTGAGGACGATCAAAGAAATAGCTCCTAATAGTTCCCAATAAATCCACAGTGGCGTGAAAAACCGGAGACTAGATGAACAGTGACTACGTGAATACTCGAGCAGAGCAAAATGTGTTAAGAGGAAAACTTCCAAATTCTGTTGGTTCAGGAAGCTATTCTGTTCATTCCACGTCATTCTCTGCACTAGGCTTCTGCCCTCCTTTGATTGACCCTCAGCGTGGAGTCTGGGAACCTACAAACCATGTTCCCCAGACACCCCGGACAAACCAGCTCTACCTAATTTTTCAAATGGGATGCTCTAGTGGAAAATTTGATGATATGAGGAGTGGAGAAGGAAGAAAATCCTATATTCCTTTTTTCGCTCATGGTATTTCTGGTTGCAGGAACCATAGCAGCAAGTGTTCGAGGTGATGGTGTGGCAGATACAGCTGCAAAGAATAACAGGAGCCAAGTCCTGGGACGCGGGGACCTCATTTCCTGCCAGGGCAGTGTGTTTCCCAGCAAAGGTGGCGGAGGAGCAAATATGTTTGCTTATGAATTCTATTCAGGCAAAGTCCCTCTCATAAAAGCTGTGAAGGTTGGGACACAGAGATCTCGGGTGTTTTGGTTTTGCAGCAGTTACTAATGTTATCTTCTCTCTTGTTTCTCTAATCCTTCCAAATCAGATAAGTAATTATGCATTAAATTTCTTCTGTTTTAAGTACATAGAATGGTTTCTAATTTTCAAATATATCATAATAAATACACACGTAAAACATGAATACTTAAACTCAATAATTATTTCACATTAAAGATAACTATAGGCCAAATTTATGCAAATGCTGGTATAGATATTTGAAATAAAATAATATTAACCAGCAGAGGAACAGCTCATTAAAATTAATAAATAATGCCTAAGTAAGATTTATTTTAGCAATCCATGGATGGAACAAAATGAGAAAATCAACTATTATAGCTCATGTTTTAAATAGATATAAGGAGAAGGAAATCATATTATCATTTCCATAAAAAGTTCTACACAAAATTAAATCTTTTGCTAATAAAAACACTCAATAATAGAGAAATTGATTAAATACTTTTTAAATATGAATAACTCTTATCTTGATTAATGAGAAATGCTGGACTGGTTCTGTTAAATTCAGAGTAAAGGGAAATGAGGCTCATTATTGCTGCTTTTTTGACATTGTGTTGAAGATATTAAAAAATAAAATCAGATAAAAATGATTATAAGCATGAGAAAAAGAAAAATATAAAACTATATCTACTTGCAGATAATGTGATAATTTGCCTGGAAAACCATGGTGAACCAAAGAAGAGAGTGAAAAGGAGAGAGAGAGAAAAAAACCAAGTTTCAGCATAAAACCAATATTTTAAAATCAAACATCTTAATGATAATTTTATGGATCAACATGGATAGGCCATGGTTCCCGATACTGGGTGAAGCATAATTTTAGATGTTTCTGTGAAGGTGTTTTTTAGATGAGGCCACTTTAAATCATTAGGTTTTGAGTAAAACAGATTGTCTTCTGTAATGTAGGTGGGTCTTTTCCTATCAGTTGAGACTCTTGCTAGAAAACTTAAACCAAAATAGATAAAGCAAAATCTAATCAAATTGAGTAACATGTAAGGAGCCATGAGATACTATAATAATTATAACAGAAAGTGAGTTTTCTCTGAATATCTGTTGTACATATGATTGTACAGTATATAGACACTCCTCAGGCTAAATGTAGTTAGCTCAATTCTCTGACAAAGAATAGCATCCCTTTCTCCTCTCATTCTTGCTGAGGACTCTGGCCCGACAACCTAGATTTCCTCAGGATCCATTTCCTCATGGTCTTTAGCCCAATGAGTAGCTTAAAATCACATAATCATCAAGTCAGGGAAGTGCTGCCTTGACTATGAGAGAAAAGAAAATAGAATAACTATCAGAACAACCAGCTAAACCCCACCCATTTTCTTTTAATATAGCTAAGAATCTGCTACCGGGTCCTTTTAAAACCACATGCCTCCTCCACAGAGGCCTTATGACTTCCTAGCCTGGTGTCTCTGTTTTGGAAGCGGGTAATCCAGTACTCAATGAATGATTAGGTGGAAAGGGCCTGATAGGCCGCCACATATGGAAATATTTTCAATAAGACAAGCAGCTTGCCCCTATCAGCAGTTTCAATTTATATAAATAAATGACCGCTTTCCCTGTGGGGAATCCTTAACCCGCTCCTGAAGCTGAATTACTGCTTCATAAAATGGTCAATCCATGGACATTCCCATTAATACATGGACGTGTTTTATTGATGGGTCTGTTCAGGTGAAAGCAAATTCTGGTTAGTTGTGTAATGGACAACAGAGCTAACCTGTTTCAGTGACTACCCTGGAAGACTGACTGCAGTGAGCTGGAGAGTACATGGAGCTCAGCTGCCTCAGACAATGCTCCCCAGGGTCAGAGTTGGTTTATCTTTAATGACTCTTGGACCAGCCATTTGGACTGCTAATTACTTGAAAGATTATAGCCTATTAGAATAAGGATACCACTGTTTGGGGTTTGTGAGCTGTAGAAACAAATTCTAACTTCAGTCAGGTGGAGTCACTCATGCAGATGGCCATGTTCAGAACTCTTCCACATGACTCGTTGGAATAAAGCTGCTAATCAAGTCTGCATTGTCCAGTGTCACCATTGTCACCTGCATTTGTCACGTGCCCTAGCCTTGACAACACATCTATCATCATAGCCTAGCCATACAGTAAAGGAGCTGGCATTCTCATTAAGAAGCTACATTATCCTTTCCTCTCTCCTGCCTGTTTCCTCTAGTAACTAGGAAATTTTTCATTAAGTCTAACAGTGCATTTTGAGAGCTTGGATTTTTTTTTTATATATATACATACAAGCTGGGGTACAGGCCAGAGGTGTGGGGCGGCGAGAGGGTTTCACCAGGGACAGAGCAGGGAGCAGAACAGGCAGATCAGAAATACACTGCTGAGGGGAGCAGCGGGCGAGGCAGGAGAGGTCTGCCGCACCATGTGGGATTCTTCCCGGCCGGTCATCAAACTCGCATCGCTGCTGCCAACAGCTCCACCGAGAGCTTGTTTTCTTGCTATTTATATTTCACAGAAAAATGAAACTACCTGATATCCATTTTGACCCCAAAGGCACTAATTCACCTTTTAAAATAGCTGAGTGGTATTTCATTGAGCATATATTACACATTTTTTTTACCCAGTCATCTGTTGATGGACACTTAGGTTGGTTCCCTGGCCTGACAGTTGTGGAGGGTATTAGTTGGAATAATTAAGCAAGAAAAAGAAAAACAAAAGGAATCTAAATTGTGAAATAAGTTGGAACTACACTATTTTCAGATGAAATGGTATCATATAGAGAGAACTCAAATATACTAACACTCAAAACTAGAAATAATAAATTTATACAGTAAGGCTGTAGAATAAAAAAATCAATACACAGAAATCATTTTGATTTCTATATGCAAACAATGTGTCAAAAGAAAAAGAAATGTAAAAGTCAATTCTATTGGCAATGGCACCAAAGAGAATGAAATACTTGGGATTAAACTTTAAAAAGGAGGTGAAGTGTCCATACACTGAAAGCTACAAGATTTTATAAGGACATAAATACTCAAAGAATTTATCAATTTCTAAATGGTACTCTGAAGATACTTCCATTTATTGTTATTACTAATATTTTCATCCCTGTCATTTTGATGTCTTGATTCATCAGAATTTTCCTTCTTATTTTGAACTGCCAATGTTCTCCAAAAAGCCTATTACCTCTCATGTTAGTTAATGTTGATCCATTTTTCTTACAATTAAATACTTCTAATGCATTAATTTAAAACTAGGAACAATCTTCAACTGTACCCATCCATTTAACATTAGTATGTTGGAAATTATTTGTCAGGAATTTTATGGTTTGCTGGAATACACAGAAATATATTATACTCAAAAATTTTATTGTATTGTCTTTCTATTCCTCTCTTTATACCCTTCTTCCACTAGATTTCTATGCATTCACTTCTTGCCCTCATTTAATGAATCTCTGGAATTGCTTAAATATATAATAGTCAATATTCATGGAGGAGTTTTACCTGGATTTCCTTCTTTAGATCCTACAGATTGCTACCTTTGTTTTCATGCCTATGCTGCCATTTTTCTCTATTGTATTCTCCAAAATCCATCTACATGGGTATAATCTTTACATTTCAAAATATCAATAAATCAAAATCATATATTTGAGAATGCTGAAAGCATGAATGGTAGAATAAAATATAGAGACTAGAATTTTCTCACCACCTAATGGACTTTTATAATAGATTATAGGTAAAATCAGAGATGTGAAATGTATCTTTCTCTTGATCTCCATTTCCTCTCCATGTTTTGTTTGGTCTCTCTCACCAGGTAAGAATTGTGTCTCGATAGAGAAGCACCTGCCTTAAGACTTCCTGGTTTTGGCCATGAGATTCAAAGGAAAGCAAGGAATTTCTTAGACAGTTTCTAGCTCCTAAAAAATCAGTGCCTTGTTTTCTAAGCCTATAGTTGTTTGTTTCTCTAGTATATGAGTTCTCTAATTCTTCTTATTTCTCCTAGGACTAGAAAAGGTAGCATCATAAAACCTAAACTCAATATATCAACATATGCCATTTGGTTTGATTCTAACTCAGGCCTAAAGCTCAAAGGTCACAGTGCTGCCCTCCAATTTCCCATGAGGCCAGTCACCTTCATAAATGTAAGAGACTTTTAAAAAAAAATACAGCACTTAGGATCACATCTGAAAAATAAGTTTGTTGGTAACGACTTCTGTGTAAATGTCTTATCACATTAGGGTAATTAGTGGTCTTATCTCCTACTTTTAAAACTAAGCAGTTTTAATAGACTAACAACCTGACTATATAGTCATTTGCACCCAGGTGTTGAATTAACGGGGAAAATTGCTCATTTCCTACCTAAATACCATAATAGAATTTTACCTTCCTGGTAATCATAACATCAAAGTATTTCTGAGTAAAAAGTCTTCTTTTTAAAGTACATACCAACTAGAGAGTTACGGTTATATATCGTTTAGCTTATCCTATGCAAGTGAATAGTAAAGTAAATGTTTATTATATTAAACTTTAATTACATGGAGAGAACATACTTTATAAGATTTATACCTGTGAACCTCTAGATGGCTTTCAAAGTTGTAGGGAAAATGACTGAAGAAGAGGGACAAAGAGATGTATCACATCTCTGTCCTTAATACACTATCCTTAAAAACCTATTATTTGATGTCTCATTAAACCTGCGTATTTCCTTCTTTATAGAGTTAGACTTTATTACTTGAGATTTCCAAACTAATGCCATTCCAAGAGAGTGAAATATTTCTTCACTTATTCTTGACAAGGCTTTAATATTCTTTCTGTGAAGTAATCTCCAGGGAGTTAAATATAGCATTTAAAAATCACTTTCCTCTCAGTCTGTAGTGGTGAGATGCCTTCAAAATATGATTTCCAAAAAGTGCAGGAGGTGAAATGGAGGTGCTTTATTATTTTTTCAATGGCCAGTGAAATTTCAAATTTCATTTTTTTGCTTAATGAATTTATCTATTGTTTGACATGCACTGTAAGATGAAATTGTCTAGCTCACTATTTTCTACCTGTAAATCTACATTTAGTAAATAAAATGTTTGAGAAAGACTTTGATTTTATTATCTGAGGGTATAGTAATTTTTGTAAGTAAATTTATAAAGCCAGTTACTTTTTATTAAATGTATATTGAAAGCATTGTGCCAAAGAGAAAGCATTGTGCAAAGGATTTGAACAGAGAAAAATACTTCTCATATATTGCAAGAGTATTATTTATCACTCAGTGCTGAATAGACAGTAGAAAAGATGTAGTCTCTGCCCAATGCGATGAAAGATAATATCAGCTTTAATACCGTTAGCTTTTTCCAACAATCACTGGAAATAGAACAAGTTGACTATTCTTCCACTTCAAGGGTTATGTAGTGTAGAGTGATATATAGAGATTTCTTTTTGAGGATTCATTAGTGTAACATTTAACGAAGAAAAACAGCAACATACTGGCAAAGAAACTTAATGGCATGTGGGATGCTCAACCTGACTTCTAATGCTCCTCCAGTAATAGAGAATACATTCATTTTGTCCTTGTCGTCATCATCATAATCATCATAATGTTTCTGTTCAGAATGGATTATATTTAAGGCATTAATCTACATAGGAGAAATGTAAAATAATGATTTAATGATTACTTTCTGTAATTGACTAAATCTAAATTTAAATAACAGGAATACCAAGGTAGACAAATGCTTTCATTTTCTGCAAGTAATAATTTTTAAAAGATACTGCATTGAGGGGAAAGAGAATTTATTTGTGTAAGTAGCTCCACTGTCCAGATTATCTTTCTTTTCTCTCATCTCCTTCCCATAACTAAAATTAGTTTCTCCATTTGTGAGAATACTGGATTTGTTAGAGGGAGCATTGTATTTGATATTCTTGTAGAATCTTATTTTTTCTCTATTAAGATTATCATTTGCTTTCATCTACCAATCACAAAGTCCCATCTATTAATTTTTCTAGCAGTTCAGTAATTCCACTGAACTTTTTTACCGAAATGTTTTCATACATATCGAAATAAGCATTAAAACAATGAGTTTTATTAGTAATATTTTGCCAAAGTAGAATCACAAACTTTTGTTGGGAAAGTCCAATCTGCTAACAGCAGTCATCCTCCAGTAGGACTCCAAAGATGAGCTTGGGAGACCCCACTCTAAGAAGTCTTCTGTCAGGAGACCCCATTCATTTTCCAAATGTTGGAATACTCTTAAAATGCTATAAATCATTCTTCAGTTCCTTTTTAAAGTAAATTTCTTGAGCTCTTTCAGTTTGCTGCTCAAAATCTATCAAATTTTTGCTAGACCTCTCTGACCACCATATTGAAAATTGCCACCAACCTTTCTCATGACCTATTCCTAGTCTCCTCTATACCACTTTTCTTAACAAAGTATACTATTCGATGTAACATATACATTTTTATTTAACAAGCACTTTCATGTTGCTTACTATATGCTAGTCAGTTTTCTCAGCTCCTTATAAATATTAATTTTCCTAATTAGTTTATGAAATAAACACTAGTGTTTTTGCTCAATAAATAAGAAAGCAGATGCAGAGAGTTGTGTCCAAGTCACAGAGCTAGGAAGTGTTTGAATTGGGATTTGAAGTAAGGCAGCACTGCCTGAGAATCTAGGCCCTAAAAGATTACTCTAAGTTCTTCTTTTTAACTTATTGTTTATCTCTCCTTGACAGCAGAAAATTCTGTCTGTTTAGTTTACTGTTGCATATAAAATGCCAAGAATGTCTTCATATTTGATCTAGTACTGTATGCCAGTTTATGTAACAGATCAGCAAGAAATTAGTTTTCCACGGATCAAGGGAGAAGGAGATAAAGTGGATATTAAATGAATAAACAGAAATAGTGCTTAATTTTAAAGACCATGTAAGTAAACAGAAATTGCTCTGACAGAGTTTAACATGGGGACATAATTTTGACTAAATTAGGTAAAAATGTCTTGCTGTAAGCAATTATTTGAGAATTAAGACCTGAAGTAAGAAGTAAATTGGGGACAAATGTGTCTAGTAGATAGGGAACTAGATGTGTTAAGTTTTATTCCTGAGACTATGCCAGAATCAAGGAATTAGAATTCAATGTAGCTAGAAGCTACAGATAGAAAGGAATATCTACAGAAAAGAGACGATGAAAGTAGCCAGGCGTTCTATTGCAAAAGATCTCATAGTTCATGAAAGATGGTTGGATCTTATTTTAAGACAGTGGGAAACAATTAAGATCTCAAAATGTTAATTGACATGATGGCTTTACATGTTGGATATCTGAACTCAGTGCAATGATGGTGTGATGTGAGGACATGCATTTGAGGAAGTATGATCCTATGTCTCTGAATCACTATGTTGTAAACGAGTATGTAAACATACTATGTTGTTGACCCAATTAAAAAAAGAGAGAAAAAGAAAGATCTATTTTGTATTATTGTGATAGAAAAGCAAGGAATAGAGAAGCGATATGTGAAATTAGCCAATAAGATAATAGTCCAGACAAGAAACCACAGAGTTCTAAATTTGAGTGGCATCAGTGAAATTGAAGACAGCAGATTGTACTCAGGAGTGGACCTTGTTGAACTTGCCTGCTGATGGTTGGTGGTGAGGCTGCAGGCAGAAATAAGGAGGCTTTCTTACATTCTGGATTGAACAACTGAATTTGCTGCCACTTAATGATAGAAATAAAGTAGACACTAGGGGAAATGTGTTTTAGGAGTTCAGTTTTGGATGGTGTAAGAATATCTATGTGAGACTCTAGGGAGATACACATCTTTTGGACATAGATTTGTTTTTTCTTAGCATGTACTATTACTACCAGTTAAAGCAACTAAAGGAAATAAATTTGGTGAGAGTCTTGAAATAGGGAATAGATGATTATGTAGAAAAATGAATGCTTTCATGATAACTATCAGAATTTTAGACATGGCTTGAGAAAGACTGGAAAACTGAGACTGAATGAGAAAATATAAGAGAATGCTTATAAAGTATTGTTTATGGTAGCAGGGAGGTGGAATCCAGCTAAATATTTACTATTAGGGGAATTGATAAATGTCATAGAAGCATACCATATATTATTATGGCCTTTATAGAACAATAAACTCGCTAGACATGCATATAAATTGACTGATTTTAAAAAATTGCTCTAAGCAACAAAAGAATATAAATAGGATATTGCCATTATGTAGTTACAGATACATCCTTCAGTGTATGTACAAGTATATACACAAAATAGTATGCATTTGAACATGTTATATACATGTTCAAATAAAGATATTAAGTTAATAGACTGTATTTAATACTCTATCTGGGGGAGGGGAGAGATGAAAATGGAAATCACAAACTTAAAAAGGAAAAAATAGATGTGGTATCTTTCATCAATGTTAATAGCTTGACTGTGGAACTTTGTTAATAATCAATCATAGTAGATGTGTCAAACTATTGCAAAATATTTTTACATATAGAGATAATTAGAAAAATTGATGGGCGTGCATGGCAGGGAAGCATGGTTAAAGGGATATATGGGGACTCTACTTTCCACTCACTTTTTCTGTAAACCTACCACTTTTAAAAAAAATAAAGCTTAATTATTTTTAATATAGGCTAAGATTTAAGAGCAAAAACAAAATCAAACTTTATTCAGTACCAATTTAGCAATATAAGTAAAATCAATGGTATTCTAGAAAAATGAAAATATTAAATCATTCATAGAAAAAACAGGAATGTGAATAAATAAGAATGTCTTAAATAAAATAGATTTTTAACAAGTCTGTATCTCTACCCTATAGCAACTCCAATGAACAATTCTAGTTTAAAGAATAATTAAGTATAGCAGTTAGCAATAGTGTAAATTATACTAGTAGAGTTAATATTGTTCAGCCTACATGGATGAAAGTAAGATTAGTCTAGTAAGATTTTTCTGATTATAATATTGTTTATGAAATCAGAGATTTTCAAGTAAAATGAGTAAAAATTGAATTGTAACTATGGAATTTGTCAAAGTGTCCAAAAACTAGTAAAACACTTTTCTTATAGTTTTCCTCAATGATATTAATCCAGATTAGATATAGAAAATGAAGATGTTCCATACAGTTTAGAAATAATTTTGTAATTCTTAAGAATAAGTTTAGCAACAATGTTTAGAACTAAAAGAAAGAAAACAATAAAATTTCATTGAAATAATTAAAATAATTACTGAACAAATGGAAAGGCATGTCATACTCCCGGAGTCTTGAGTAACATAAAAATGTCAATTTTTTTTTTAAAAAAATGATAACATTTATTTTCTGTGATTCTAATTCAGCTGTCAAAATTTTGAGATTTGGAATCTTAATTTTGATATAGAGGAATGGAAGTCTGAGATTTCAATAGTGCATACAAAAGGGATGAAGGACTTGTCATTTCGGGTATTAAAATATACCTAATAAAATTGTGTGAGATATACAGAGGATTAGACATATCTCATTGGAACAGAGTAGAGACCTCACAAGCAGATGCCAGTATATGAAGAATTTAACACTTGGGGACCTCCCTGGTGGCTCAGTGGGTTAAATCTCAGCACTATGAAGCTATCTGCAGCCACTGTAGCACAAGTTCAATCCCTCGTCAGGAGCTTCCCACGTGGCACAGACCTCTTCTGTCTCGTATGCTGCTCTCCTTAGAGTATACTTCAGTAGATCTGCCTGTTCTGCTCCCCACTCTGCCCCTGGTGAATCCTCTCACCCCCCCGCCATCTCTGGCCTTCTCCCCAAGTCTTGTATGCATAAATCTTTAAAAAATAAATCATTTAAAAAATTTAACATTTGACAAATGTTACCTTGAAATTCACTGGAAATAGAATGGTGCTATAGAGTATATAGACACAATACTTAAAATATAGTCAATGTGGATTGTAACTATTAATCATGAACTATAAAGCATTAAAATAAGTCAATTTAGGATACTTTATGTTTACCCTAAAGCTAATGGGGATTGTTTTCATCAAAATACACACACCTTGGCAAAAAGTTAATATACCTGAATTTTTAAAAATTGCATTCGTATGGTATGAGCAATTTTAAGTAGTTTAGGTCTTTTCAGGAGGAAAGAGCTCTCTGCCAAAGGAGAGGAAAATGGATACTTTGAATGGGTCCTTCAAGCTTCACTATAGCCTCCTATCTGGATAATGAAAAGCCAGAAGTACATCTCCAAGTGTTCTTTGTTGTTAAGGTATTGAATATAAATTAGATCCTCACATTGGACTCATTGAAGCAAAATTCAGAAGGAGCAAATGAGGAGGTCTTTTGGGAAGTGCTGCTGACAATGACATACAAATATCAGGTGTTTCCACCCACCCTCGCTTTGAAGCATCTTTCCAATAGCCACTCTCCAACTTCCTCCGAAGTAATTTCCATGTCATCTTCTTTGTTCTTGCCTAGATCCAGTAATGGCTTCAGAGAGAGTAACTGTTCAAGTGGTCATGTCTGCACTGTTCTGTGAGTCATCCTGAGAGGTCTACCATAGGACCCACTTCTTTAGAAAATTAGTAAGTGTAAGCCCCTAAATCCCTTTCTGATTAAAATGCCTGAGTAGGTTATTCTCCCTTCTGCTAATGGATGTAAGAGAAAGAAATTACTGGCAAACAAAACCCAGCAGATGTGCACATGGTGTCACCTGAGAAGTATCCATGCTCCTTCATCTTTCCATACATAAGATTTCAAAAATTCTATCATAGATGGAAGGCATCATAGGATGAGGATAAATAATTGTACTATAGTCTATCAGCAACTGAAACACTACACCTAAAACAAGCAGCAGCCACTGCCTTATTTCCCCTTGATAAATTATTCCAAAAAATAAGATTATATATAAAGGTGAATAATATTTATGACATTTTCAGAGAGCAGTAGTTATGTTCTCTTTTAGAAATCCAATGGAACGAAAGAGAAATGTTTATTGTAAATGATGATGTAAAAGCTGGGATATTTGTGCATGTCTGTGTGAAGGTTAAGTTATACTTATATATATATATATATATATATATATATATATATATATGATTTTATGCAATGAGATTAATTTATTAGACTCTAAATTTCATTACTGTGCATTATTTTATTTTTTTTATGATGGGACATTGAATGTATTCAGAGAAGTGTTCTGTCTTCTATCGTTTTGAAGTTATTTTTCAGATCTAATAACCGAGTCAGCTGAATGCACTTTTCACTTTAATATCTCTCTAGAAAATGTGCTAAATAACATTTATTGATGCAAGTACAATAGTTATTAAAATGTCAATCAGATTCTTCAAATTATACCCAAAAGCATCTGGTGAAGCCACTGAACTCACTCTAACTATATTATGAAAAATAGCAACTGAGAATCTGATCAATAGCTTGAGTTTAAAGCCACAAAAGAATGTACCTGTGAAATGGATGCTTTGGGGAATTTTCAGATAATTGTTTAAATTAAACTGGTTAAAGTAAAAAGGTTTCTAAGGATCAATTTCTAATCACTCTCTAAATAGCAAATCCCCTTTTCCTCCTCCAGGATACTTAGAGTGATTTATGTATCTTATAAACAGTAAAAACTTTTGAAAGTCAGTTGGCATAAGAATCTTATTTCATAACAGATGATGAAATCCATATGGAGCAATTCAAGGAAAAAACATTAAAGCCTGTCTATTTCACTTATGATCCATCAATTTGAGAAAAAAAAATCTTTATTTTTAATAGTACTGAATTTTATTTGGAATTTTTTTTTAAAAAGTGAGGGAGAAACTAGCTCTGCAACATAATCCAAAGTTCTTCTTTTCTGCCCTTTCCTCTCTCTATAGGCAATATCCTGTGAGCCCTTGAAATTCAAGATAAATCCTCCTGATTCCCTATATATTTAAATTCTATTATATATTTTACTCAGAGATATTACGCAGACAATTCAAAATATATCTTCAGTGAGATTTTTATGAAATATAATTCACTTACCATAAAGTTGACCTTTTTACAGCGTAAAACAGTACTTTCAAGTTTATTTGCAAAGTTGTACAAAAATCACATAATCTAATTCCAGAACATTTTATCATCTACCTTAAAAAATCCAGGGTCCATTGGCCTTCACTCCAGTTTCTTCCTTTCTCCAACTCTAACTCTAGGAATCCTCATTTTACATTCTATCTTGGTATATTTGCCTACTGTGGATATTTCTGATAGAGTCATACACAATGTGGCCTTTTCTGTATGAATTATTTTATTGGCACAGTATTTTCAAAGTTCACTCATGTTGTATATTGAATCAATACTTCATTTCTTTTTATAGCTAAAGAAGATTCCATTGTCTGGATAAATGGCAATTTATTTTTCAGGTGAGTTTATGTCATACTTTTCATTCTACACTTCCTGACTCTTGTCCTTAATATTGACTTTCAGAGCTTTCTCTACAGTCTCACCCTCCATGGGTTAATTATCAACATGCTAATGACACTCTCTGTTCAAGATTTGCTCCTTTTGTCTTCCTAAACCAGTAGCACACTGATTTAATGAAGAATGATATATAAAATGTGTTTGATTTTGGTAGGAAAGTTCTTGTTAAACTTCTTGTTCAGAATACTTATTTAGTTATTATATTCTTTTTATAAAGTTTAGATTATTTATGAGTTCTTACAACCCTGATTCTACTGACCTCATCTTAAATCAGTTTCAGGGAACATCACAGTAGATGTTGAACTTAAGGGCATCACATGTTTTCTTATACACTTCCCTTTCCAAACTTCATTTGTTTTCCAGACCAGGAATTTCTGCAGAAGAAGGCAAATACAATGGGATTAACTCTCTACATTGAACTTCTGGTCGGGAATGATTCAGAACAAAGTCAGTCTGAGAAAATGGTGAAGATGGATCCCACAATCACAATCTTTAACACTTTCTTGTTCAGACCATTGCTGGCTTTGAAGTAAAGAAATGTGTGATGACATCTGGCCACCCAGGAAACAAACAATGAACAAGATAGCTAACATGGAGTGGGTCAGTAGGTCGAATGAGGACATTTTTCAAGGTATGAAAAACTTTAGCACATTTTGATAGCAGAAATTGTAATAGAGTGAAAGATAAAAAAATGAATAGAAAAAGTGTTACCATATACTTTCTGCAAGTACAGGTATGAATGAACTACAGAGAACTGTTGAATAAGTCACCTTTTATGGGAAGAAAATAAAAGTTTATAAATTTCTTATTTGGGAGATATAAGACAATTTCTATTGTTCTGTAAGGTGGATGTGGAACATGTAACAAAATAAGTCTTGGAGTTTGAGAAGAATGGAAAAATTTGAAAATGTAATTTGCAGTCCTCAGGAAAGCAAATTGGTTATCAAGATATAATAAGATTATCAGGCAGTGTTAACTAGAATTAGTCTCATCTAGATGCAGGAAAACTCAGATTATATCAGTAACAATGACAGAAAAAAGACTACTTGAAAAGCCCTTGGCAGTGGCCTGATTCCAAATTCCTTTCATCTTTCTGAATAATGTTTCCCTCAATTTGATACAGCTGTACCCATTTTCCTCCCCCTCTAAATACAGACCTCAAATCAACTGGACCCTAAGTATTAGAGGACTACAGAGAATCTTACCTCAGAAACTTCAAATAGCTCACTGAACCTACAGAGCGATGGTCACAACTCCAGGCCAAAGTTGTCCCTTCCTGCTATGGCAACTGTTTATCTTAGTCTCACTTTGTCCATAACAGCTGTCTGACATTTTGTGCCCAGGGCTCTAAGCTGGGTTTTCGGACTTCCAGAATCCTGTATTCTTGCTAAACTGACTAGAAGACTTGCTTGTTTTCTTTTTTTCCTTTGCTAGCCTAAACCCTGAATTTTCCTGTTTTGACTTGCATATCTATTGGTTTGACTTGCATATCTATTGGATTTTCTACTTATATATTCCTTTCTCTAAAATAATTGTGCTAAGACAAGCAAAAACTGCTTATCTGGTATTTAGAGAATCTGACCAATGTAGCCTAGAACAAAACACCTATCACTGTAAGGTGTTGTAAAACACAATATTTTTCACAGCTAGAGCCCTAATACTGAAATGCATTTTGAAAGAAAAATATTTGTCTTGATTTAATTATACTAATTTACTACACTTTCTCTGGCTGGATCTCATTCGACCTCTACTTGACTAATAAAATAAAAACAAACAAGTGTGATTTGTGAGTACATTTTTTCCCTACAATGTAGTGTGTAATAATTACTCCAGAGGAAAGAAGCTAGAGAGGGGTTTGGGCTCTTGTTAATTTACATTTAATTTTAGCCTCAGAGGTTCTTAAAGGCAATGGTTATGTAGTGTGTGAATAGAGATATTTAATCAGAGCAGGCTGTCAGGTTGAAAGTAGTGCTTATCAAGAAATTAGAGAAAAATATGCTACCAAGTCCATCCTCCTGTCATAGAAGGAGCAACAAATCAGATGTGGAAAGACAAACACTATGATTAAAAGGCTCATTTGCCCTAGGGAGTCTTTCATAATTATAAATATATATTTAATATCCATCTTGAGCGTACTACTGTGCAGTCAGCTTTTTCTCTGTATTGGTGATTTTAATTGCAATATCTCCTGTATTGAGAAAGTAGTTTTTTTTTCTTCTTTTAAGTTGGGCTATTGATTAATATTATTTTAGAAATTGAAAAGCAGAGAGTCATGTTACAGGGGTAGAGGAAGATTTTGGTGATTTTCAAACAAATTTCTTTTACTAGACATGTTGTAAATTACTACCTAAAATATACATACTATTGATATTTCAATGTTATCAAGTTACGGAAGCGTGGATTGTTCCCATTTTATTTATTATATTTTCACAACAATTTTAGCTTAGACACAGAAATGTGTATTTCCCTCTATTTCCATATGTGATATTCTCCTTTGAAAATGCATTTCTGTATGAAAGCTTTAGAAATAAATAGTACAAGCTGTGCTTTGTAACACCTTACTGTGGTAGATATTTTGTTCTAGGCTACAATTTCCTAAACTATTCAGATTCCCAGAGTAGCAGAAAAGCGGTATTTGCTTGCCTTTGCATCATGAATTTGAGAGCCTCTAGCTCCACTTTAGACTAAGCTTACGAAGGAATCTGAGGAATGTTTCTGTGAGTTTCAGTGTTTCTGACATTCTTCTAAGTTATGAACTGTCAATAAAATCTGGCTGTCTTTTTTAATCCTGATACATTTGACTCCTGAGAACCAATATTCATGTCCAAGGAATCCACTGACCAATATGAAGAACACCCTTGCTATCATAGCAGCCAGAAGTCTCTACCTGTCTACCATTTTTTTTCCTCTAGGGCATATTCTGGTTGTTTCCCATGCTTTAGAGCAAGGAGGGTAATTCTCCTATATCCAAGATGCTTGTTTCCTTTCTATTACATAGTATAGCTTGAAACAATCTGCACTAAGCCTAAAAAATATCAATATTTCCCTTTTCTAAAGAAGGGACTCAACTACTTCACCTCTTCTTCCTTCTCAAGATTCTTCAATGAAACAGAGCAATTATAGATATAGACATAAATCTAGATACCTGTTTAAGGAATTAGCTTGACGTAGGAAATCATGAGGGTTGTCAAATTCACATAGCAGGCTAGAAGACTAGAAATTCTGATAAAAGTTCACGTTGCTGTCTAGACTTTGAGTTACACAGTAAAACAGGCTGGAATCTCAGCTAGGGTTTCTATGTTGCAAATTGAGATAATACTTTTCTTCTTCAGGAAACCTGTGTCTTTGCTCTTAAAGTCTTCAATTGATTAGACCTAGACTAATCTGCTTCACTTTAAGTCTACTGATTTAAATGTCAATCACATCTTAAAAAATACCTTCACAGCAGCATATAGACAGATGTTTGACCAAACAACTGGTACTATGACCTTCCCAAGTTGATAACATTAGCCATCACAAGCGCATTTCAGTTTATAACTTATCTCCAACCAAATCTGAAAATATGAAATGTTTGTGAGAAAAGATACAAGAAATAGAGATATCCATGAGAAAAATACCAATGCCACTGCCATCTCATTTTCCTACAAAATGGGCTAGCTTTTTAACCAAGGAAGGCAAAAGAAGTGAAGAGAATTATATGAGAGAAATGTCAACTAATCGGTATATAGCAATACTTTCTATCTAGATTTCAAAATATGTAAATAGATATTTATGACAATAGCTATATAGGATTGAGCAATGTTTTAAAAATCTCTTTCAAATATCAAGACAGCCATCACTTGAGGTTCATGCTCTTAGGGGGAAAATGGAATCCAAAACAATGAACCCAACACTCCTTTTCATTGAGCTCATATGGTATTTGCTTAATTAAAACAGAGTTTGTCTCAGGGGACTCAGAATAAACGGAATGTATGCCCTGCCAAGTGAGAAGCTCCTGTATATACAGTACAAGCTTTCAGTGGGAACATTTGAGGAGTTGAAAGCCAGAAGCCATGTTGGTTCAGACTGTTGTCTCCTCCACAGAGACTGAAGGCAAGTTTCAAACCAATTAAATCCCTGTTAGATTAGGATTACACTGGTCAACGGATTTTTACAAAAGTTATGTTACTGAAATAAACTTAGTCATTTCCTATCAATTTGTATGTGCTCAACACAAATATGACAGTCAAATTCTAATTTTGGCTCTAGTTTTTTTTTTTTTTTTTGTAATCTGAAATAAATTGATGTTTACATCACAAAGTGCATGCCAATAGTAATAGGTCTACAGTTAATACCTGCAAAAAATCAAGTCATAGACTACTTCTTAGATTTCTTCACTTGTCTCTTGTACAGCTATTCAGGAGCATCTCTGGGGAGTGTCCAGCAGTAGTCAGCCAGCATTGTAGTGGACCATTGTCCCTGGTATCTTTGTTCCATTGATATGATATCTTGATGAAACATTTGCCATGTTCATCGCTAACCATATCACAGTTTTCAGAGAAGAAGTCCAGATTGGAATGAAGGAAATGGATCTTTAGAGACATATTGCAGCCAAGTTTCTGATACTGCATCAGCATGTCTTCTACTGGTTCCTTGTAGTTTTCTGCCCTAACATTCCCAAGAAAGTTTGTAGACACTAGGTGAAAAGCATTCCATGCTTGTTTCACATCACTCTGCAGCAAGTTGTTGAACCAGTCAAATCATGAACCAGGTCATTTAGTTCTTCCTGTGTTAGTCTGTGTGGGGTTGATGATGCACCACAGTGAAAATCTGGATCACTGCATGCTGATGGAACAGGAGAAGAACAGGTCGGCTCACCCTTGTCTTCATCAGATGAATCAAGAGAATATTCTGCTGAAGCTTCCCGGAATAGGAAGTTCCTCACCATGTGGAACTGGTCTCAATGCAGATGGAATGTTTGGGTAGACTATTCTTGACTTCTTTTTGCTTCGTTATTCCACCGGAAAAAGGAAGAACAAAGTAGAAGTCACAGTCTTTTATGTGGTTGCTTGGCTCTCTCCACACCATGGGGACTGCAAACGGCATTGATGGTCTTTTGCCATTAAGCCACTGTGAAAGCTGTGTTGTACATATAGCACAGCATATATGTGGGGCCCAAGGCTTGTCTTGGTCACCAACCTTGCATCCTAAGTAAAGATGAGAAGCCTTCTTCACCTGAGAAGTGAAACTTTTCTTCTGGTTGGCAAATGTCACTACCTCACAAATACAGCAGAAATTGTTCATGCTATTAACGCACTTTCAAGGCATTACTGTTCTGTATTGTGCCTCAATGGATAAAATAATAACAGTTCTATGGAACAGTAGCTTAAACTGTCTCGCACAACGTCTGAAATATTTTCAATGCTCACCATTTCCGACAGGGCTTTATCTAGTAAATTGCTGACGTCAGCTTACTTTAGCAACTGCCTGGCAGTAGTATTGCATTACATCAGAAAATGATGCAATCAACTCTGGATGGTGTGTGCATGATGGTATTATGCAATGCGGTGCAATGTGACATTATTCTAGGCTGATTTAGGATATTATTGCAGCCTACTGGATAAATTTACATGGTGAAACATATAAAATTAATTATATGAAATATCTTCAAAATGAGAGCTAATAAAAACTTTTCAGGGTTATATTCATGTTCAGCACACCAAGATACTACAGATTAGGGCCTTTTTAAGTCAGTAACAGTCTCAATGTTGACCTGTGTTATCTTTCCGTATTTTACTATCTGTTGAAAGCAGAAAGACATTGTCTTTAGAGGACAGTAACATCAAGAACCTGAAATTTTCTCCACAAAGTTTTCTTAGTGAGTTATCTATAATTAATCTACAAAATTACTAGGCATGCAGACAGAAAAAAATAGTTAAAGTCAAGAGGGAAAATGATATTAGAGACTGACTCACAGGAAATAAAGATGTAGGAGCTTTTCAACATGGATTTTAAAATAACTGTGATTAACATGTCCCAGAAATTAAATGACAAGATTGAAATTTTTAAAAAGAACAATCAAATGATAATTTTACCACTGAAAACCTAACAACACAAAAATGAAGTAGCTGAAATTATGAATCAGTTTAGATGGGTTTGTAGATTTCACAGACTATGAGAAAGTTCTAAAAATACAAGTGACATCACTGGATAATATCAGGTTTGAAGTACACATTTAAAAGAATAAAAAAATTAGAAGAGTACGAGATATACTAAATATAATGAAGAGTTTCAACATGCGTTTAATCTATTGTAGAAAACAAGGAGACAGTGAATGAAAGAAACATGTATTTGAAGAAGTAATAACTGAGAGTGCTTCCAAAATTAATGAAATATATGAAACTCAGATTGAAGATATTCTAAGAAAGGCAATTAGGTTAAGTAAAACTGAAACCATGCCTAAGAACAGCACTGTAAATCTGCATAAAACCAAAAACAGTGAGTAAGTTTTAATGAGTCTAGCATTGATATAATTCAACTCTCAAAAGAAAAAAGGAACTTTGAAAAATATGAAATTAAATATTTAGCAAAATAAAGGCAACATAAGGTTCTTTAACCAAGCAAATATGTTCTTCAGTAATTAAAGTAAGTTAAGCAATATTTAAAGAGGAAAAAAAATAAAGATGTCTTCAGGAACACACAAAATAAAGGAAATACTAAAATGCGTTCTTCAGGCAGAAGAAAAATGATCCAGATGGAATTATGGAAGTACAGAAAGTGATGGAGATATAAACAGTAAATATGTGAGTATAAAAGACGAATGTTTACAATATAAACCAAAATATTAATATCCTGTGTAATTTATTATGAGGATTAAGATTAAACACAGTAATTACCAAGCTTGTGTGTGTGTGTGTGTGTGTATGTGTGTGTTTGGATCTAAAGTGTTTTAAAGTCTTATTGTCTAGAAAGTGTTAGAAGGATATGCTTGGAATTAATGAGTGAATTGTGCGTATTGTTATTCTTAGGGCTATCTATAAATGAGTAGTAAAACTACAAGGGAAATTTCAAGAGAAAATAGAATATTAGAAGTAATTAAATAAAGCAAAGCTTTTTTAGTCTTGGCTCTATTTACATTTTGGGCCATATATTTTTTGATGACCCTCCTGTGCATTGTGAGATGTCTAACAGTATTCCCGGTCTTTACCCAATAGATACCTGTATCACCTTCCCCCATGCCCACGTCTCTACACTTGGAACAATGTCTCTAGACATTGCAGATGTTACCTGGTGGGCAGAGTCATCCCTGTTAATTATTTTTGAAGTAAAGGAAAGCAATGCAGGTAAGGAAAAAGAAAATAGAGCTTTTGGACAGAAATAAATAGTAATATGGTTGATCAAATCAGAAATTTCAAAGAAATTATATTACGTGTAAATAGGTAAGCTTTCTTTTCTAAGCTATTCACAACAGAGGCTGGCAAATATTTGGCTGGTGCAACTAAATAGAAAGAAGAATCTCAAATAAAAATTTTATTTTTCCAATGGTTGTTTGGTGAATCCTGGGACTTATAGAATAATGGGTGAAACAGAGCTGGTAAGTAGAGGAGCAATCTCTACTCTCACTAGGTAGCTAGGGGACAAAATCAACTAGATAGGAAGACCTGCAGAAAACAGAGAATTTTGAACTTGTGAGAGAGAAAATATGAAAAGGCTTTTTCAAAATATCCATATCATAAAATTTTCAATACTGAGAATATAGATTCTCCAAATTCTCAATCAAACTCCAATGAAGGAAATGACTGAGGAATAAAAACAAAAGCAAAAACAGACTTTTATCAACCCCAGGACCCTGTTCTAGTATAGCTCAAAGCATGATTTTATTTAGGTATGATATCTTCTTAACATATGGGAAAGGGGACAATCATTATTTGAAGTTAGCACCTTTGAATATTCTGTATTTAGGACGCTGAATTTGCTAAACATGTAAAAAGGCAGAAGAATGTGGCCTGTGGATTCTGCTGATTAAGCATCCTAAAAGTCCCTCCTTCCACTGTCATCATGTCTGCAAGTGTACACCAAGGAGCTTATACAGAACTCGAAGCTCTTCAATAGGAGCTTGAGACAACATATGAGTTTGAGAAGCCATCTTGAGCAATGGGAATATCCATGGAATTGTGTGGTTAAAAAGAGCTCCAAATATCAAGTGCCCTGAGCCTTTGAGTTTGTCAACTATGCGATGGGGAGGATGAGGATGCAGCCTTAAGTGCAAGGTCATACAAGATAGATGGAAGAGTTGTGAAAGCAAAGTGGGCTGTGTCAAGAGAAGACCCTGAAAGACCTGCTGCCCACTTCACTGTGAAAAATGGTGGCGTTAAAGATGACACTGAAGAACATCAGCAAAGAGATTTTTTTGAGCAGTATGGGAAAATTGAAGGGATTCAAATCATGACTGATTGAGGGAGGTATAAGAAACATTTTGCTTTTGCAAAATTTGATGACCATGATTCCATTGACAAAATGGCCATTTAGAAGTGCCATCCCCTGAATGGCCACAACTATGAAGAAAGGAAGTCCTATCTAAGCAAGAAATGGTCAGTGCTTCATCCAGCCAAAGATGTTAAAGTGGTCTAGAAACTTTGGTGGCAGTCATGCAGGTGGTTTTGGTGGGAATGATGGATTTGGTCAATGAGGAAACTTCAATGGTGGAGGGGACTTAGTGGTAGCATGGTGGTGGTGGTCGATTTGGTGGTAGTAGGGATGGCTCCAGTAGATTTGGTAATGGTGGAAGTAATTTTGGAAGTGGTGGAAGCCACAGTGATTTTGGAAAGTATATCAATCTTAAGATTTTGGACCCATGAATAGAGGAAACTTGACGGGCAGAAAGTCTGGCCCCTCTGTTGGTGTATGCCAAACTACAAAAGCAAAGGGTCTCTGCTGGTTCTAGAAGAAGCAGTAGTTATGTAGGTGATAGGAGGTTTTCATTAACTGCCTGGGAGCAAAGCTTAACAGGAGAGGAGAGCCATAGAAGTAACAGGGAGCTACAGGTTACAACAGCTTGTGAACTCAGTCAAGCGCAGATGTGGCAGGGACTCTGAGCAAAGAAAACGTGTCGTAGACAATATGTGTGTGGGCAAAAAACTCCAAGTCTATTTTTATGACTATCTGCATGACTGGTTATTTTAGTTTCTATTCTGTAGAAAGTAGAAAACATTCCAACAAAGACTTTTAATGGAGATTTTTTTGCACTCATGAAAAAATGATTGCTCGATGTAATAATCTGATCATGACACTGAGTAAAAGTATTAAAAAATAGGCAGAAAATGACTTATTGATGAGGCAGGCAAAATAAATCAATAGCTATAGTACACACACCCAACAATTTTGGAAGATAGGAATAAGGACTATAAAATAATGGTGATAGGTATATATTATGTGCCAGAATTCTACCCTGACACCTCATTTTTGAGAGAAATTTAAGAAGACAAATGAATGGAAATATATATCCCATTTATAGACTCAGTGATTCTATTTCCATCTTGTTTATAGTTTTTATGATAAATAAAACCACCTAACATGATTTCTGCCAACAACCTGGATGAACTTGGCAGTGGAGCTTGCCCTAGTAGTACTCCAACTAGAACCCCAAGCCAAGACTGAAACCTCAATTAAACTTTGCAGAGGACATACCTAAACTGTGCCAAGATTCCTGATCCACAGAAAATGAGAAAATGACTGTGTCGTTTTAAGCCACCCAATGTGGTAACATAGCTATGCATCAACAGATTACTGATATAATACAGGAGATATGTTCAGTCATTGTCTACTCCGATTGCCCATCTGGAATTGAATTTTCCTCTCCTTAAGAGAAATATGAAGATGTTTTTTTCTATCCAAACACACTTAGGTAATAAATGAATAGCAGACACATATCTGGAAAATCTCCAAATATTTAAATAAATTAGCAGGCTTCATAATAAAACCTGGGTCAAATTGAAAAGCGAACACATTTAGAAAACATTTTAAAATAAATAAAAGTGATCATAAAGCATATCAAAAGCTGTGGAATGAAGTAAAAACTGATATTAAATAGATATATAGTGTTAAATACTGATATAAAAAAAGTGTCGGAAATAATGATCAGTCTATGTTAAGAAACTGGAAAAGTTAGATATCTAGCTGTCTGTCTGTCTATATCATCTGTCTATTTAACTGTCCATCTATCATCTCCTTACCTACCTATATCCTTCTATCTTCAGTTTAGCATTCTGGATAAGGATCCAGACTGCTGAAAGAATATTCAAAACAATGGCTCTGGCAGTTCATTTCCTCTGATTATGTAGTAGGCATGTTTTATCTCGATTGAGCAATATTTGGTTAACTTCAATCCTTTAAATTTTGTTCCTGAATTTTAAGGGAAGAAAACATCAGAGAATGTTATTTCATGGTTAGCTTTTCCTATAATCCCTCTAGTAAGCTTTTCTATGGCAAGTAAATCATGTAAACATTCCATTGCTGGCAGGCATTTGCCCTACTTCCTTGTGCTTTTAATTTATTGAACTGTATCTTCTTCAGCAGCACCTTATGAAGATACAGCATTAATCAAAGCTACCTTGTCAGGGACTTATGCCAACAGCATTTTTCAGCATTGTTATCAACTCTTGTTTTGTGGAAGATTAGAGATGATGTTTTTCGGAGCTCTGCGATACTACAATTTAAATGAATATAAAAATCATAACTGTCTCCCGCCTACTACCAATTCCCAAAAATCTTATTTCAAAGATGTGTTATGTACTAGAATGTTATGTATCAGAGTTACATACATATTGTCAGTCACATCTAGATGCTTAATAGATATTTTTCAGTAACTTAATATATTTAAGTTACTTTCTATTGTGATCAAATTTGGGAAGTTTAATCATGCTAATCTTGTGTACAAATTTCAGTAGCTTCTGATATCTTCAGGAAAGCTGCCTGTTTCTTTGAGTCTGAATGTTCCAGACTATTGTTATACAGAATGAAATGTTTATAAATTTTCCTATTCTGAATTTAATGAAAGTTCATGATGCCTTCACAAATGTAAAGTGTGATCGTTGTCAGGAATATAATTAAATAAATTCATACAAATGGCTGTTACTGAGGTGGTGTTGGCTTGAAATCAAGGGGTAAACTGAAAAGCTAGTTCTATGAAAATGTTAACAATGTTCTTGGAATGTGAACAAAGTTAGAAGTTACAATGGGGAAAATGAGTAGAATTAGAAACTTTGGAAGGAAAAATTTGTACAAAAAATTAAGTGAAAAGTAAACAAATGAGAGCAAAATGAAGCCAAACAATAAACTATAAATGACTTGGATTTCCTTGTTTTGTGTTCATTATTTTTGTTTCTTAAGAAATTCCTAATAAGTTAAGGACAGGAAAAATATGAGGAGTAAGAAAAAATAATATAATTGTGATGTCATTAGATTTCCTAGAGAAAGTGCTAGAAGGTGTTAGCGGATGTGTTAAATTCAATGGAGAGTTAGCCACATTGTGATGATAAGACCTGCATGAAACAAAAACCTACTAACAAGCCCTGTGTAAACAATATAGAAGGAAATAAACTGATGTTTCTTGAACATTATGTATCAAATACTGTGGTTGATATTTGCACTTATCAGTTCATAAAATATGTTTATGAGTTAAAGAATCCGTTAGATGGTCATTATTATATTAATTCCATGGACTAGGAAAACTGAGGGTCTGTGAGTGATTAAGAAAATCTTCTGGGTCTCATAGTACACATAAAGGAGTCTGATTTTTATCCTTACTATTCCTTCAAACTATGACTTTATATTATAGAAGATTCCAAACCATACTTCACTTCAGACAAATTCTAGCATATATGAATCATTTGTAATATAGCTCTCTTAAATTTAAAATATATGGTTTATATAGTGGATTCAGTTTTTCTAATGGTATTGTCACAGGAAAAAGGAAAAGGGAGATTCCAGGTTCCCTGCCCCACCCAAGGAAGAGAAGAGAAGAGCAGGGAGGAGACTGAGAAGGAAAGAAGAGGATGGAGAGAAAGAAGGAGACTTGGAGGAAGCACATGGAACAGATACATGCAAAGAAGCTCTGCTTGCTTCTCAGCCTTGGGCTTGTACCAGGGAGTACAAATGGAAGAAGACACTTGAAACAGACGTGGGTGACAGACCCTTGGGGAAGTTAACAATGGCAGTGTTTATCTAGATTTTGATTTTGGTCATTTCCTTCCCGCCTTGCCTGGCACCTTCTGCTGCTTTTCTGTGGGTCCCCACTAGAAGGTGCCTTAGACTTGTGGTAAACTTTTGGGCCTCAGCTCTCCTGCTTTGGGCCAAACCTGTTAGCTGGGCATTTACCCACAAGGAGAAGGGTAAATGAGTGCTTGATTTGGTAAGTATTTGGTAAATGGGTGCTTGATTTGGAAATTATTCTTTCCCTTCTCTTCTCTTTTTTGCATATCAATTGTATTAAGGTTCCTTTCCATTAAAGGTCTGACACACTAAAGTATGTTTTGTCTTGATGATGCAGATGGCTGAGCCTATATAGAGCAGGCAAGTTTGGGGGTTCTGGGGTGTCCCTCACCCTGCCCAGTAACAGTGTTATTTATGAAAATATGCCATTTTCATCAAAATGGAAGGAGTTCAAGGGAATTAGGTTTAGTAGGCAAGTCAGAATTGGAAAGGCAAATATTGGGTGCTTATATGGTAGTTGATTCAACAAAACAAAATACTTACAAGCACTAGCTGATGCTAACAAGTGAGGCTTGGTGGAGGAAGAAAGTCAAAGGGGTTTAAAAAAAGAAAGCCACATGAATAACTGATAGGAGAGAAGATGCATTTTTTTGTCACCCTTGGAGTGTTCAGTCTAGAGAAAAAAAATACTAGATGGAAGGATAAAACAGGAAGAAAAAGAAGCCAACCTGTTCACAAGGTGGTAATGGAAGGATCAAAGTGGGAAATCAAAGTTGAAGTTCGGAACACAAGAGACTTGTTAAGATAGAGGTAAAAATCTTTCCACTTGGGGAGTCTGGCAAGACGGCAGGGAGTGAAGACACTGGAGCCCCCTCTCACATTCACAACTAAACTGCAGCAGAACAAAGTCAACAGCCCCGAAGATAAAAGGATGAGTCTCTGCATCCGGAGCGGCGGGGTTGCAGTGAAAGAGGTAAGAACAACTGTAACTGGAGTGTGTTTGCAGCAATACTGTGGAGTACAAACCTCAAAAGCTGCTGTTTGGAGCCCCTCTTCTCTTGTTAATTGAGGGGCGCAGCAGGGTAAATGAAGCTATCGGGTTTTCCGCCCTCCCATCAATGATAGACCGCCTGTGGTCCTACATGCAGGCCTGATGGTGGCACCTGAAGTAGGGTGTGCGCATGCGTGAGTGGGCACACCTGGGCCAGGAGGCTGAGCATATAAGAGCAGAGTCAGCGGCGAGAACAGAGCGCAGAGGCAGAGGAATGTGGGGCGGGGTGCAGCAGACGCAAATGCTGGAGTGCCAAGAGAGAGTGAAGATTTGCCAGGGGCTAGGAGGCCTAGTTTGCCTGCCCTGCACCTGGTTGCCGCTCTACGAATGCTGTAGAAAAATATTTAAAGCCTGAAAAAGCCACTGAGGGCTCCAAGACTCCTGTTTACCCATCTGCCGGGATCATAGAAAACCTGCTCTGTGCCTTGCTGGCGCTACAGGCGGTTCCTACATCAGGGAACTAGGAGGCTGGAGCTGCACGACAGAAAGGGCTGCACAGACTTGGTGTGGAGGTAAGTAGGTACGCTGCTGGAGAACAAGAGCAGTAGCTAGAGGGATAAGGGGATGGAGAGGTCACGACTGGCTTTAGTCTGAGGTCCTAATCTAGAAAAGTTTGAGTCTGAACTGGGGACTAGCTGAGCCAAGTCTGCTCATCTGTGTCTCCTAGAAGAGGCTGTGATATTTCAAACACCTGCCTTACCCACACCCAGGCCAAAACAAATGAATGTTCGCACTGATCAGAGTTTAAGCACCTGTATCTTAATGCCAAGTGCAAGTGCCCCACGGGAAGTACCCTTGTTCCACAAACAGAAAGATTCCAGTTTATAATCCTGTTTAAATTTAGTCCTTCCCTAGCACTACCCCGAGTGTTCAAGCACAGCCCAAGTGTTGACGCAAGTGACCTGGACACAGTGCCAGTTACCCATCAACAGTGCTGGGTAGTAGAGCCCTCAGGCTCATTGTGAGTTGTTGGCCCACACCAACAAGAGCTCTTTGAGATGGCGGGACCAAGATGCTCCTTTTTAGGTGATGTCAAAGGCAGGTCCAGAGGACCCCTGGCCTCGGCAAAGATCTTTGGCTTCTCTTCTTTCTTCAGAGGTCAGGGGCAGTCTCAGGAACTGAGTGAGAGTCCCAAGTTGGTGCCTGCCCTGCCTTCTCTTTTTCAGTCCTGCAACCACAAGTCTGATTAGACCATCTTCAATCCTATGGCAGATTGGACCATTTACCAATCAATTCGTAGCTTACCCCGATGGGTTCATTCTACACCTGTAGCCCTTCTGTTTGTGCCTCAGGGGATCCTGGTTTCAATACATGCAATAAACAGATACTTAAAGATCCTGGACAAAGGAACTAGGCTTGTGCCAGCTCCTGGCAGAAGGGGTATATTGCCAATTTAATTAAAAAAAAAAAAGAAAATTCAATATTACAACATATCAAATGCTGATGCTAAAAAAAATTCTGAAGAAAAGTCTATCTAGCAGAACTAAGGAATATGAAGAGAAGCTTAAGATAACAGTTATAACCATGTTTGCTGAATTAAGAAAAACAATGAGTGATGCAAAACAGGAACACCAAAGAGCTTGTACTGACAATATATAAAGAACTGCTCTAACTCAATATTAACAAATGAATTCAGTTTAAATTGGGGACACATTTAAAGGGACATTTATTTAAAAAATATATACAAATGGCCACTTAGAACATGGAAGAATGCGCAACATTGCAAGTTGCAAGGAGGGTACAAATAAAACTGAAATTTTATTTAAAATTTTGTCTTAATTAAAAAGGTAGTAAAAAATGTTGATTTCTTAAAATATAAATAAAAACTTAGCATATGTGCTAGCAATTCCACAGCCGGTGGTATTAAGCAAGTAAAATGAAAAATGCAGTCACACATATTTGAATGTATATAAATATGAATATAGCTGCATTAATCTTAATAGCCAAAACTTGCAAACCAGCCAAACGTCCGTGAGCACCATATAGTTTATCCACACAATATAAGTCTATTTTACAATGAACTGGAAGTACTGAAACACACTACAACATGGATGAACTCCAAAAATAGTTGTTAGGAAGAGAAACTAGACACAAAAATCCATATTGTATAATTCAACTTATGTGGAATTTCTAGTAAAGGCAAAGTCTAGACACAAACAGGCAGATCCATGGTTGCCTGGGACTGGAGGTGGGAACAGTGATTCACCTCAGTGGACAGGAGACGTTGTTTGAGTGATGGAATATTCTAATCCTTGATATTGGTGATGATTACACAATTCTATTCATGTATTAAAAGTCAGGTTGCTTTTCCAGTGCATTTTATAGCATGGAAATTATACTTCAATAAAGCTATTTTAAAATCGATTGTATGGATTTCTCTCATACTTAGTTGCTAAACTGGTGCTTCAGATTTTTCCTATGTTGAATCTTCAATTAGATCTCCTTATTTGGCAAACTTGTGCCATGTAAAATCTAGAAGGCCCAAACAGTGAGTCACACTTTTTAATAAATATAATTGACTCATAGTTTTTTTACATGAGTTTATTGTCCTACATTTGGGAGGCGATTGGAGGAGACCTTCCACCAGGGCCTTGCAGATTTCTTTGGAAGAAGCTGGTCTCAGCAATTGTGCACATATGACTGGAGAAGACCCACAAAAGAGTCACCAATCACATTAGAACCCATATGTGTGATGAAATGGCTCATATCATTGTCCTCTGGCTTGAGAAGATTGTTTTCCCTTTATAGATTTTACATACACTGTTTTGCCAAATAAGATGTTGTTTGAGGGGTAGGTGTGGTGTAGTAACATACATTTGAAGAGGTATGAGCCGATCGATCCCTCTAGAACATAAACAGTGTTGTGAACCAGTGTACCTCAATTACAAAATTACTTAAAAAATAACAAAGGGCCTCCCTGATGGCACAAGGGGCTAAGGCTCAGCACTATAAAGCTTTCACAGTTACTGCAGCACGAGTTTGATCCCTGGCCAGGGAGATTCCTATGGGGCACAGCAGACCTCTCCTGTCTCACCTGCTGCTCTCCTCAGCAGTGTACTTCAGTAGATCAGCCTGTTCTGCTCCCCACTCTGTCTCTGGTGAGTCCTCTCACCCTCTGCTCCTCTGACCTGTATCCCAGTTCTTGTATGCATAAATCAATCTTTTTAAAAAAATAATAAAATAAAATCATAATTCTACAGATGTAACTTTGGTAAACCTCCCTTTTTTAATATTTGAGAAAATGTCACCCCGTGAATATTTCACACTACATTTCATAGTGGAAAATGTTTATTACTTTATCTAAATGAAACATTTTTTATGATTATAGCTATTTTCTTTCTCTTGTTTGTAATAGCATAATGAGAAAACTTAAAATTTCAGTTCATGCACTTAACATAAAACTTTAACAAGCAATTTTAATTATTATGCACAACTGCTGTTAGCATCTAGAAGACAAATTGCTATTTACATTTACAAATTTAGTTATCCTTTTGACAACACAAAATAGAAATTAATTCAATAACTTTTATTGAATAATGTTTTTAGAGCATGTCTATGTGCCAGGCCCACTGTTAGGATTACAAATTTATTTCCCTTTTCTCATTTCTGCTGAAGTTAAGGGCATTCAAGGAAATATGTGAAATATTCAACCTTCAGCTTTCAGTTCACTTTTTACCTTCTCTGGCATACTTTGTCCTCTCTTGATGATCTAGAAAGCATTACCTGTTATATATGCAATGTATTTGGGGGAACATAAAAAAGATAATTTAACTTAATTCCTTATAATTAGAGTTACTCAGTTTTATCTCAGTTATATGTGATAATATTAAAAATTGCTTTTAATTCAAGAATGCACAGATCATACCACCTTTATAATACACAGTATATATTATTTTTAACAATTCAGTGAATTTAATGTGAAGTAAACTGGTGAGCCAGAGTTGTGTGAATCCTTGGGCTAAGTTTAGCAATACAGTTTTACCAGTACTAAAGATGATAAAATCTTTTCACTCATGTCAAGTCATTCCTCAATTATTTACAACTCAAAGGAGAAGGTGGGTGTAATTAGTAATCCCATACAATGACAGTCTGAGTGAGCATTTGTTAAAAAGCTTCAAATCATTCTGGATTAGACTAGAGCCCTTTATAAATGATATTATGGAATGAATATGGATTTGATGCATTATATTTCATACTCTGGTTATGATAATGCACTTTTTCACAATTTTTATAATCAATTCAGGTTCAAAATATTTGTCATCAAATTAAAATTTCAAATATGGCATATATTATGCAGTAACACTCTCTACCATAATGATAAAGTGATAAAATGCTAACATAGTAGAATGTGGTGAATAAAATATGGAATACCTTGTGCATTTTAGTAATTTTCTTGTAGTCCAGAAATCCTATCAAAATAAAAAGCTTTTTAAAAATGCTTATATTTTGTTTCATAGCGGCCATACTGACTTTATCAGCCACACTGACTTTTGCAAGATAAAACTAATTCAGTATTTCAATGGAATAAAGCAACTATATTTTATATTATGAAGACTTCTAATATGTTATTTCAAATTATTTTGGGATCTTTCTGATTCAAAATGCCTTTTAAAAAAAGGAACTTGATTAGGTGAATCATCACTATTTTGGGGTTGGGGGGGCGGATTATTCAGTAATTTCCTTCTTTCAGAAAAATCATTCCTTCTTTCGGTCAATTGAGAGTCTGTATTTCACTTTTATGGTTGACTTAGGTCTTTTGAGTTGCAGATATAAGGTTATAAAAAGTCAATAAGTTCCTGTGAGACAGGGATGTTTTACCAGAGGGCATGATGCACACCAAGAATTGAGTTGATATATATCTTTACATTAAATACTGTAGAAGTGATCTGGACTAGACATACTGAATAATCATGGAAGACCAGACAGAGCCTACACAGCAGAGATTTATTATGAATCTAGTGTCTATCAACTGTAGTGCTATTGAGTCATAGGACAAGTGGATATCAACCACATCAGAATAGAATAGGAAATGCCTCAGGAATAAGAAAGGCTCCAGAGATAAGGGCAAAAAATTTCAAAGTGGACTAATCAAACACCCCCAGGACTAGGGGCAATAGGACATTAACAAAAAAGGATGATAAAGAAAATTGACTCTAAGATAAGGACTGGGACAAGATATATATATATATAAAATTCTGGGCACAGACACATTAAGATGAGTAAGTGAAACCCCCAGAACTAACCAATCACAAAGAGACTGGAGGCTTTAGAATAATTCGGGAAAGAAGGTGTGTATTCCCTGAGGCAAGACTCCATTTTGACTTCCTTGACCCTCCCTGGCCTGGTTCCACCTGCCTGGGAGTCCACTTTATTTCTGTTCTTTTTCTCCTTAATACATTTTTCCTTATACCTATTGCTCTAAGCATATTTGCCTCTTTTTGTCTGCTTGCCTGAGTGTCAGCGAAGTTCCTGCTGTGGCTTTCTGAGATGCCAACCCCACGGAGGTCTACTGGCAGGCACTCAGCACTGCCCCACAGCCTGGAGTCCATTCCTGGCTTGGAGACTAAACCTGAAAACCTGAAATTACAGTATCAGTATTTTTTGAAAGTGGAAATCTGAAGAGGAGTTACAATATGTCTGAGAAAAGGCAAAAAAAGAGAAGTCTTTTTCAGTTTGTTTTGTTAGTTTGCTTTTGTTTGTTTTTTTGTTTTGTTTTTTTTTTAAAGATTTATTTATTTATACATACAAGCTGGGGTACAGGCCAGAGGTGTGGGGTGGCGAGAGGGTTCACCAGAGACAGAGCGGGGAGCAGAACAGGCAGATCAGAAATACACTGCTGAGGGGAGCAGCGGGTGAGGCAGGAGAGGTCTGCCACACCATGTGGGAATCTCCCTGGCTGGGCATCGAACTCGCTGCCAACAACTCCACAGCGCAGCGCTCAATCACTGCGCCACCAGGATGGTCCTGTTAGTTTGCTTTTGATCAGAACCAATGCTTTTGTTCTTCTTCCTTTGCCCTAGAGGGGCAATGCCATTCACTGAGCTAAAATGGACTGTCTAAGGCCAGGTTAATCTTTGACACAGCACTTGACTTCTCTGGTTCTTGTATTCTTTGCAAGTCCAATGATAGGATTGGATTAAGTCATTGATTTTTTCCCCCCAGATATATGTAACTTTCTGAGATTTCTGAACATTTTAATAACCTAAACTTAAAGTGCTATACTTCTGTTCTTTCAAATAAAATATTTTTTTCACATAGAAATCACTGATTTTTAACAATTATGGGATTCTGGGCTGATATTCAGAGATACTGTTTCTCCTAGTTCCCTGGTGTTTGCAATAATAAGATAATTATGCTTTATTATGAAGCGATTTTGGGCCTCCCCGGTGGCGCAGCGGTTGAGCGCTGTGCTGTGGAGCTGTCGGCAGTGCGCGATGTGAGTTCGATGCCCAGCCCGGGAGAATCCCACATGGTGCAGCAGACCTCTCCTGCCTCACCCGCTGCTCCCCTCAGCAGTGTATTTCTGATCTGCCTGTTCTGCTCCCCACTCAGTCTCTGGTGAACCCTCTCGCCGCCCCACGCCTCTGGCCTGTACCCCAGCTTGTATAAATAAATCTTAAAAAAAAAATAAAAAAAGGAGATTTTAAGTAGAATGAGAACATAGTGACTACTTTCATATATATATATATATATATTCTAGTTTTAGAAATAATGACAGTGCTAGTAGTCTCTTGTGAATCTTTCAGTTGAAACTCTGACTATACCAGTGTACAATAAAATGTATCTAATGGATGTCATAAATATGTCTAATGAAATGGATATTAAATAGTTATCTCTTAATCATTATCCTTGTGTATACACAGTGACTTACATGCAGAGCCAGAATGAGTATTTCTAAATGAATTTAAAATAATTCATTGCACCCTGTTTTCAAAATTCTTTAATTTACAATAGTGCATAAATGTCACTCAGTGTAGAAGACTTTCATTAATGATTTCTTTCCATAAAAGTTATAAAAATCATTTTATGATGCTTGTAAAATTCTAGCACAGTGTCTGTTACGTAGACAATGCCCAATAAATAGGTCAATACTAGGAATACTATTTTATTACAAGTAGTAATGGAGAAACATGCATGCATATTAAATATCATGTAAATATGATTGCAATTAAATCTACATAGTCTAAATTTCACCTTAATGTTTTGCCTGAAGATATAAATATCTGTTCTCAGTAAATCAAAATACTATATCCTCTGTTGGGAAAGATACATGTACTGATTTAAAAATAATTAATAGGCTTTAATTTTAAAAATAGTTTTAGGTTCACAGAAATACTGAGCAAAAAGTATAGGGAGCTCTCCCTTTCCAAGTGTGAAATGTATGACATCTTTTTTCCACAGGGGAGTTTCTAGTACCCCCTATAATTATCATCTTGCATTGGTATGACTCATTTGCTCCAGTTGAACCAATATTGATGCATGGTTATTGACAAAAGTCCATAGTTTACATAAGGCCTTAGTTTGTGTTGATTGGTCTTTTGGGCTTTGACAAACGCATATCAAGTATCCATCATTAGAGTATCCTAGTGAATGCTTCCTGGTCTCATCTTAATACTTGTTTAATATTTAATGCCTTATTAATAGTCCTTATTTTCTACTAACATAATTTTGCTTTCATTTCTGAAATGAAATGAAAAGTATGAAGTCTCCTCCATACTTAACTATGATTCCATAACTAGTACATACCTGTAATTTATAGTCTTACACTGAAAGGTTTATAGGGTCATATATCAGTGTGAAGTTTTGTGAAGGAGATCATGCTTCATGCTTCTGAATGTTAAGAAAACTCAGATAAAAGTTAAACAAATTATATCATTAATTGATAATAAAAAACATTAAAATATTAGTTATAATGACAAAAGATGTATTTTTTTATTGTTATTTATGTCTTTTACATTTTGTATTCCCCTTGGGTAAGCCCACCACCAATTCACCCATAATCCATCTCCATTGTCCCTTGTGTTCTTTTCTATCCCGTTTTGTGTCCTTATCCTCCCCTCCCTCTAATTCCATCCATGTCGCTGCAAATTGCATGTATTTATCTTCTTTGAATGCTGAATAGTATTCCATTGTGTATATGTACCACATCTTCTTGATCCAATCATCTATTTTTGGACATCTGGGTTGCTTCCATACCTATGCTATTGTGAATAGTGCTGCAATGAACATATGGGTGCATGTATCCTTTCGTATTAGTGTTTTTGTGTCCTTTGGGTAAATTCCCAAAAGTGGGATTGCTGGGTCATATGGGAGCTCCATGTTGAGCAGTTTGAGGAATCGCCGTACAGCTTTCCATAGTGGTTGGACCAGTTCACATTCCCACCAGCAGTGTAGAAGAGTTCCTTTTTCTCCACATCCTTTCCAGCATTTGTTGTTGCCTGTATTTTTAATGTGTGCCATCCTCTCAAGTGTGAGGTGATATCTCATAGTGGTTTTGATTTGCATTTCCTTGATTATAAGTGATGTTGAGCATTTTTTCATGTATCTGTTGGCCATTTGCTTTTCTTCTTTGGAGACGTGCCTTTTGAACTCTTCTGCCCATTTTTTGACTGGATTGTTAGCTTTGTTTTTGTTGAGTTGTGTGAGTTCATTGTAAATTTTTGTTATCAGTCCTTTATCAGATTAATTGTGTGCAAAAATCTTTTCCCAGTTGGTAGGGTGTCTGTTAGTTTTGGTTAATGTCTCTTTTGCTGTACAGAAGCTTTTTATTTTGATATAATCCCATCTGTTTATCTTGTCTTTCACTTCCTTCGCTTTGAGGGATGTGTCTTTCAAGATTTTGCTGAGATGTATGTCATGTAGAGTTTTGCCTATATTTTCTTCT
>PVIJ01010755.1:0-58438 GCA_004024925.1 Scalopus aquaticus | reverse complement strand
CACAGCCAGCCAGCCAGCCAGCCAGCCCCCCAGCCAGCCAGCCACCCATCCATCCTTCTTTCCCTTCTGATCCATCCACAGACCATGGAGACAGGGCTGCACCAGGCCATCAGCACGAGCTCTCTAGGACTAGACCGCCCAAGTCTCCACACCTTCAATGGCCCTCCCCTGCCCACGACTAACACACACACTCCTATTCAAGGCCGTGCCTAATGCAGCTCCCTTTCCCGCCTCAGCCTGCCCTCCGCCCTGCCCGCTAAGACTAGAAAGAACACAGGCTCTGTGGTCAGAAAGACCTGGGTTTAAAGGTGTCCTGGGCAAATTCTTGACCCGTGTCTATTTTCTCTGGTGTTAGGTCACATCAGGCACACACCCTACCTTCACTCAGGCTACTTCCTTTGTTGTAATACCTGTTGAAATATATCTCCCCTTCCTAGCACCTCCATTGTGAAGGCTTTCCTCTCGAATCTTCCCTAGTTTGTTCATTTCGGAGCGATGCTTGGGGCTGTACCTGGAGCAGAATCCGGGCCCTTGAAAGGAAGCGCTCACCATCACAGCCGCCAGAGGACGCCTGCCACAAGGTGAGTCTTCAACAAAAGTCTGATGGTTTGCTTCAGTCCCCACATGCCGAGAACAGTGGGGCAAACCCCAGCATGTGCGGGGGGCACCTGAGGGATTCCTGCTCACACCCGACTCAGTCCGGCTGGGCCAGGCCTGCAGCTTCCCCCGTGCTGCTGGTACTGGTCTGTGGGCTAGACTTTGAGGAAAGAGCCAAGAAATCAGCAGCTTCTCTGTGGCTCCTCTGGAGCCTGTGCTTTTCCTTGAGGTGGGGGAGGGGAGGGAGGGACAGCCCTTCCAAGGGAACCTCTTGGTGTGGGGCTCATTACCTCAGAGGTTTCAAGGGACTGGATCTCCCTTGGTAACTCCACAGCATGCCTGTTGAAGTAGTCCATGGTGATGGCGTTGTTCCAGTAGCTCAGGTTGTTCTCTGGGTTGGCCGTCTTCTTCTTTCTCCTCAGACAGCACACTGTCAGCAAGACAGCTGCAGGGAGAGTCCAAGTCAGAGAGGGGGAGGGGTGGCAAGGCGGAGCCAGCATGTGTAGGTGACAGATGCCAGTCTCCAAGTGGGCGATGACAGTCATACATTTGGCACTTACACTATTCATCCATCCATCCAACAAGTATCTATACTCTGACAACAGATGGTGGCTACTACAGCGGGCAGAATGGGGAGGGAACAGGCAGAGGGGGCTGTTTGGTTGGTGACTAGACACTTGGTGGCAGGGTGGGGTGAGGTGTACAGTTGCTGAGAAACTATACACTTGAAGCCTATAATACAAACTAATGTTATGTCAATAAAAATAATCCAAGAAACCCACATATCTGTATGTGTTGTGTGCTCCCTTGGTTCCAGGTGTTGGGGAGACTCGGAGAAGGACGCCCTGCTTCCCTGGGCTCCCCGCCTTGCACGTGTAAGGGCGGGTGCAGAGGAGGTAGGTGATATATAAGTAATACAGTAAATTCGTCAGCAGTAATTGCTTAAAGAAGATAAAACGGGGTGAAGTAAGAGGGAGAGTGGTGGGGGGAGGGAGTTGAGACTATATGCTCATCCTGAAATTCTAGAGTTGAGTCTAGAATGTCTAGAAGGTGGGGCAGGAGTTAGCCATGTGCAGAATGGGGGAGAGGGAACCAGGAAGAGAGAACAGCACAGGCAAAGGGCCTGGGGTGGGGACGGCTTGACGTGTGAGAAAAAGGAAGAGCGACAAGCCGGGATGGAGTGTGGGGGGTGGGGCAGGAGGTGAGGCCAGAGTGGTGTGTAGAGGCTGCACCCACAGGGCTCAGGGGCAGGAGACGGAGATTTAACTGGAGAATCTGTGGATCTGCAGAGCTGGTCCTTGAGTTTTTGCCAAGATAAGGCTGGTGTGCTCTGAGCTGCACTCCTGGGCTGGTGAGAATTCCCAGTCAGAGGGAAATGCAATGAAAGGCTGGGCAGAGCCCAGTGAACCTGGCAGAGGGACCCAGAGCAAATCACTGGACCCCAAGAAAACTGCTGCTCTGACATCATCATTTAGGAAAAAGAAGCTACTAATAGTGACATAGCTTGGCAGGGTTCCAAGCACTTCAGAAATGTTAATTCAGTTAATCCTCCACTTAACCCCATGAGGTCAATACCATTAGGGTCTCCATTTTATAGACAGGAAGACAGAGGTGAGGCCGCCTGCCCAAGGGCAAACCCAGACGCCTGGACTCTGAAGTCTGTGCTCTTAACTGTCTATGGTTCTGCCTCATGAAGACCTGCCACAGACTGACGTGGAGGCCTGATAGGGTTCTAAGCGGCTTGACATATGAGTCTGCTGTTCAATCTCGGAGACTTGCGGTGCCCCAGGGAGAAAGGAGTGTGTTTGGGTGTTGCTGATAAGCCAGATGTGAACAGAATGGCTTGGGCATGAAGATAGGAGAGGCTTCTGAGGTCAGAAAGGTGGGTGGCCTCCTTTCCGTGTGAGGGGTGATTCAACGTACAGGAGTGACAGGAGCCCTCTTGGGGAGAAGCCAGTAAATGAAGACTGGGTATCTCTGCCCAGGCTTGCCATTAGTAGAGCCAACAGGGTGGCTGAAACTCTAGCTGTGTCTGTGCTGGGGAATAGGGGCAAACGCTGAGCCCGCCACAGACATGAGCACCAAGGTAGAAATGTCCACCAGGGGGCAGTGGAGGGCCATCTCTGTCCTCAGCAACCCGAGGGTTTGGCCAGCATTAGGGGGTTCTGTGGGAGCCCAGGTGTGGAGTGGCTGTAGGGGCCGGCTCTCACATAGGCTGAGATCTCAGGGCCTTGGAAGATGATGGAGGAATTCTGTATCACTTTCCAGTAGCTGGCCTTGCTGGCAACTCAACCTGAAAAGGCCTCTGGACAAGGTCAAGAGAGAGGGCAGTTTCTACTCCATTTAATGTGCACCCATCAAAAAAGACTTCGAATTTGCCCCTCATTCTTCCAGCTTCCCTTACGAAGTTCTTAAAATATACGGGTTTCTGAATGTCTCAGCTACAAGGACTTTAGACTGGCAGGCAAAGACGTTTTCAAATTTTACAGGTCTCCTCCCTTATCCCCTCCCTTCCCACCCAGCTGGCTGAAGGAAGAATGGAGGTGAGGAAGGAGGCTGGGGCCCTTAGCCTGAAAATCTGCTAGCTTAGGGCACCTCCTTAACCTACAGATGAGAAAACAATGGTCCAAAGAATCCCGACTTGCCCCAGGTCTCTGCTCCCTTTTCCTGATGTTTTCACCTTTACTGACACTGCTTTTCACTGGAACTGGGATGGCGAGTTGAGGTGGGGGAAACAGAGGCCAAGAGGGGAGGCTCAGGCTGCTGTGGACAGTGCTGCTAACGGGGCTGGCGCAGGCTGCGGCATTCAGGCCCGCTGGCCCCTCTCAGCACACACGGCGCCTGCTCAGAGGCCTGCCCTGCAGGAAGGGCGGGCACTGCTGTGGCCTGGCAGGGGTTGCGGCTGGGAGTTCTGTTCTTAGCTCGCTCCTCCTCACATGTTGGCAGTGTTGCCAGTGCCTCTCAAGTGTCATTTCATTTGCACACCAGAAACCTGCCTGGCTGTAGAAAACGACGGGCTTCGAGTCTGGGGCTGCGCACTCGACACTAGGACAGGAACTCCACCCACTAATGACTGTGGAACTTGGGGCTGGAATAAGAACTAAAGAGAGCAGGGATGCAAAGTGCCAAGTACACTACCTGACACATAACAGGTGCTTAATTAATGAGCGTTTTCTCCTTGTCCTCCCAGCATCTTCCGCAAAGTGAGTTCTAGAAAGAAAAACTGGGCTGCATGACTGTCGGTGGTACAAGGCCAAGGCTCTGTCTATGGTTTAGAAGTTTTCATTATTTCGGTGATCTGATCTTTAAGCCAAGAAGAAAAGTACAATTCAGACTTACACATATTCAGACTTAGCTCTTGCCAGAGCTGATCCACATGCTTTACAGTCCGATTTAACTGGCAAAATAACCACCTGAGGGAGGTATTGTTTTTCTTCTCATGGAAAGAAGATACAGATGAAGCGCACAAAAATGAAAACAATTGCTCCTATCACCGAGCTAAGTCCTGGAGCTTGAACCCAGGTTTCCTGTGACCCTCGGGTTTGAAGCTCACTGTCCTACATTGTCATGAGCCCGAGGGAACCACAACAGGCCAGGCGGTCCTTTGCAAACTGCACAGCTCTGCAAGCACAAAGATTTAGCAACCCGCTTCCTGATACTTGAAGGTTTTGTTGCTCTGTCTTTCCAAAGATAACTGCAGTCAAGACTCTGCAGACCAATGGGATCCCGATTTCCTCAAGTTTTAAAACCGAAGTGGATTAAGCAAGCTCTGCCAACTTCCCGGAAACGTCAGGGGGGAAGCACCGTGGCCTGTGGGAAGTGTGACAGGACGCAGGAAGGTCACCGACTTTGAGATGGAGTCCTGGTCACTGCGTCATTTGGGGCCTGATTTGACTACTATTCAGAGAACATCTACCACGGGCAAGGAGCGCAAAGACACGCTGTCCCTTTGGAGGCGCGCTGATACCCCTTGGCATTCACCCTGCGCCTGGAGAGAAGCCAGACTGAGGCAAGTGACACGGACCCTGTGTCTCCAGGGTCAGCGAGAGGTGTGGCCGGGCCCCGGCCAGGTGTAACTCGGAGAGGTGATGGAAAACACCTGCAGCTGGCCTTGCTTCCTGTTCTCTGCCTCCACAAAGCCCCTGTCTCCTTTGGGGGAGGCTGGGTGAAGGCATCTCAAGAACGGATGGGGCGCATGCAGGCCGGGCCAGGGAGCATGACCTCTGGTGAAACACCAGAGCGCTGAGGAAAGGAAGCAGCAATTCAGTGCCAGGCCCAGAGGCTTCTAGCAGAGGTGGTGGCTTCCCCGTATCCTGAAGGTGGCAGTAGAGACCAGTTCAGGCTCCCTTGCCCCAGCCCGAGGGGCTGGAGCTAATCAATTTCAGTCCTCAGCACAGCTGAAAATGCGTGTGGCCGCCTGGCACGGCTCAGGAGACAAAGCGGTCAGTCCCCATGCTCATATCCTCCAGGAGATGGGTGGGGCTCGTGACCTGGAAGGACAGGCGGGCTGATCACATCCTTTCTGGGGCAGACGTGGGATTTGCTCTGGTCACCCCTTGCTTCCACCAGAAGCCCTGGTCAGCTGAGGTGACAGAAAAAAGCAGAGGCAGGACTGGTGGCGGTCTGAGAAGTCAGGTGAGGAAAGCAGAGCGTGCTTCTTGCACCAACCGATGGCCTGAACAGCCGGCAAACTGACAGAGGAAACCCACCTACGAGGGTGGTAGCATGAGTTTTAGGGTAACCATGGGGGAAGGTCTCATCCTAGATCTGGGTGAGGTTCCCTAGACTGATGACTACAGTGGCGTTGAAACAGCCATGGCAGTGACTCATCTATGATTTCAAAGAGCACAGTACTCTGAAGCTGGACTAATACTCTTCTGTCTTAATGTCTCCTTCCTGGGGGACGTCCACACGAAAGACTGCTGTGGTCTCACAGAGTCAGGGCCATGTGAGGACAGGGAGCTGTATGTGGGGCAGAAACCTTGGTGAGTGAGGCCTACGCAGGCGGAAATTCAAGACAGAAGCCAGTGGGGGTCTGCAAGTTCCAACGGGCTGTGTGACCACTTTGAACAAAGGTTCATATCAAAATAGTATGTTCTAGCCTTAGCACCTGCAGGCTCCTATCAGAGTGCCAGAAGCATCCTCGAGGGGCAGTTCCTGCTGTGTCTGATGCTCTCTTGTGTGACATTATGCGTGGCTTACACAGTCCATGGGTTTTCCTGCTTTGCAGTAAGATCTGATCTCGGTTCAAACTCATACATAGCAAACGGGCTGGGTGAGGACTTTTAGGAGTGCAAACCTAGGCAGGTGTGAAGACTAGATCTATTTGTCCAGCCCAGGCAAAGAGGGAGGCCCCACTGGGGAGAGGGCTCTGGAGGTGGGGGTGGACCCACGTCACCTATCTCTGGTTCCCTAGTGCTTGGACAGTGCCTGGCACACAACAGGTGCTTGGGCAATACCGTGTTGAACCTGACAGAGTCTACCAGATCTGGGCTGACTCACATGCACTTGTGACCCTGGGCAAGTAGAGTCACCTACAGACTCACTCCTCACCTGTGAGTTGTGTTTCTCAGGCAGTGTGTTTGTTTCCGCTTTAATTTTATTCCTCCTGCTCATCTGTTTTAAGGCTGGCATGATACAAAATAATGGGAACTCACTTTGTAAACTAAAGCTTCTGGAGATGTAAAGAATAGAAATGGGAAAGTTGTCCCTAATGTGGCTACTTTTCCAATATGACCATTATTAACAATGTATTGACTAACAGTGCTACCTTTTCTCACTGCAATTCTTCTGCTTTAGAAGTGGGAAATCAGGGCCTCCCTGGTGGTGCAAAGGGTTAAGTCTCAGTCTATGAAGCTATCCGCAGCCACTGCAGCACGAGTTCGATGCCCCGCTGGGGAGATTTCCACATGGCACAACAGACTTCTCCTGTCTCACCCGCTGCTCCCCTCAGCAGTATATTTCAGTCAATCTGCCTGTTCTACTCCCCACCTCTGTCCCTGGTGATTCCTCTCACCCCGCCTACACCCCAACTCTTGTATGCATAAATAAATAAATCTTATGACAAATTAGAAGTGGGAAATCATTTTCAAGAATGTATGTATGGGGCCTCCCCGGTGGCGCAGCGGTTGAGTGCTGCGCTGTGCAGCTGTTGGCAGCAGCCACGCAAGTTCGACGCCCTGCCGGGGAGAATCCCACATGGCGCTGCAGACCTCTCCTGCCTCGCCCGCTGCTCCCCTCAGCAGTGTGTTTCTGATCTGCCTGTTCTGTTCCCCACTCTGTCTCTGGTGAACCCTCTCACTGCCCCACGCCTCTGGCCTGTACCCCAACTTGTATGTATAAATAAAAAAAATTAAAAAAAAAAAAGAATGTATGTTCCCAGAAGAGAAAGTAAAGCTGCCTAATGAAAGCATGAAATATGCAACCTGCAAACATTTTCACTTTTCCTAAATTGGGTTCCAGAGAAGAAGTCAGTCACCCACCCCTGACATGAAAACTTTGCTTATCAACTTGAAGGAATCAGAGAGTTGGGAGAGGTGGCTCCTGGAAAGAATCCAGATTACAAAGATCTTTCTGGATACAATTCAGAGCAGAAATTGTGTTCATGTTAGAGGCATTCTCTCCTGCATGGATGTTCAAGTGGCCCAAGGAGTGAGGAAAAGCTAGGAGAAAGGTTCTCTAGAAAGTTTCTGGGGTTTCATTCCTTTTGAGATCACGGTGAGCCCACTGAGTGACACCGTGGTGTGAAAGGCAGCACAACTGACAGCTGACTCGCGCTGGCCGCCTGCGTGCAGCCCGAGGGTCCTGAACAAAGGTGCCGCCAGCCCTTCTCTGACAGGGCCTGCCATGTGTGCAGTGCCGCGATCCCTTGTGGGGATGCAGCCTCATCAAGAGGGGCTGATGGGAGGGGCAAAGGCAGGGCCAGGGCAATGTGCCCTACGAGGAGACTCGAAGCAGCAGGGAGAAGCAGCTTGGAAAAAGAAGACTGTATACTGACAGTCATTTCAAAATCTCAAGGGGCTGGGACGGGTTCAGCAGGGCCGGGTTCAGCAGGCACGGCTTAGGGCCGAAGAGTGGCAATTAAGAGGAGGAAAATCTCAGGTGCCTAAGGGAGACAGCTGAGGGCTAAGAGAATGGACTTGCAATGACTGCGGAGCAAAGGGTGCTTCTCACGTGGAAGGGTTCACGGGGAGGCTGAAAGACAATTATGTGGGGTGGGGTGGGGTGGGGTGGGGCTGAACACAGTGAAGACACCTATGGGGTTATCAGCGAAGACACCTATGGGCTTATCAGAGAAACAAAAAATCTAGGATCAAGTACATGGAACAGAGGTGAAGAAAGCTCTAAGATCCTGAGCAATTGGGTCAGGTTCTTTATGGAGACATTGGAGGAAGGAGTGACGGGCAGGAGATGCCACCGGCCTGGGGAAAGCCCTTCTCCATGAATGCCAGTGGGGGCGGAACAACGAGGAGGTCCACACTGCAACCAGCTCACACTACCCACGAAGAAATAAAGCCGGGGCAGGAGGAACAGAATAATTAATTTCACATGTAACCCTCAAGTCTCAATTTAGTAAAAAGAACAGTATTTTTGTCACGCTGCTCGAACGAACTTCCTTCGTCTTTTCTTTCTAGGGAGAAGAGAAATTAAAAAGGAAGAGAAGCCATGAGGGAGGAGAGGAAAACTAGGAAGGAAGATGGAAGAGAAGGGCCTCCCCGGTGGCACAAGGGGTTAAGTCTCAGCCTATGACGCTATCCACAGCCACTGCAGCACGAGTTCCATCCCCGGCCAGGGAGCTTCCCGCATGGCGCAGCAGACCTCTCCTGACTCCTCCGCTGCTCCCCTCAGCAGTGTACTTCAGTAGATCTGCTTGTTCTGCTCCCCACTCTGTCTCTGGTGAATCCTCTCACCACCCCACACTTCCGGCCTACACCCTGGTTCTTGTATGCATAAATAAATAAATTAAAAAAAAAAGATGGAAGAGAAGTAGGATAGGAAGAGCATAATGGCTTGACTACCTGCAGGCTATAATTCTGGAAGTAACACTTCCCCCTAGGATGTCTGCGCCTTGTCACTGCAGGCAGTGGCAGGCTGCCCTGAGGGGGTGGCAGGGCTGTATCATGACAGAGCATGAAGACAGGGGCTTCTCTCCGGCTCCTGGGAGCTGCGCTTGTCTGCTCAGTGGGTGTCTGAGTCACTGGCAGAGCTGAGGGTGAGGGTGGGGATAACATATGCTTCTTGTCCTGCTACCTTGTCACCTGAGGTTCTGAAAGTTTTGCAGCCCACTCTGGGCAAACGAATTTGAGGGACAGGCAAGGTTGTAGAGGGAGACGTGGGGTGGGCGGGGTGAGGAGTAGAGAGAGAGGGAGGCACTTACAGCAGGAGGAGATGGGCACACTGATGGCCAGAATCACCCAGACGATGTCCATCTTGCTCAGGCAGATGGTGGCTCTGTGTTGGGGCTTGTCCCCTTCAGCCACATGGGAGATGTTCCCTGCCGTTCCGGGCTTCCAGGTCCCGGCAGGGACCAGGCGGTTGAGGAAGTTTCCTGTGGCTGTGGACACCGTTGTGGAGAGAGGACTGGGCACCCTGTCAGGCGCGGCTGGGGTGGCCGTGGCCGCCTCCTCAGCGCGGGAAACAGTGCTTTCTGCGCCCCCCGGTGGGGCGGCCGGGCCCTGTGGGCTTGAGGATGTTCCCTGAGGAATGCCCTTGGAAGGGGCAGACACACTGGCATCGAAGGCAGCCTGGGTGGGCCCCGTGGCGGCCTTGGAGACCCCAGGGCTGGCGGATGGAGGTCGGCTCGAGCCGGGGGCGACAGTGAGCCCGGAGTCACTGCTGCTGGGGCCGTGCTGGGGGCGCTGAGAAGGCACTGGGGCAGCTCGTGGGCTGCTAGGGGCGCCGGAGGCTGTGGTGGCGGCTGGCTGCCCTCCTTGGCTGGTGAAGGTGGAACCACGGCCCTGGTCTGCTCTGCCAGGTCCTGTCTTGTCCTCTGCAGGCACCAGGGAGGTGGTGGGGGGTGCCCACGAGGTCCTACTGGGCGCCAGGGCGGCAGCCACCGTCTGGGGCTGCGGTGAGGAGTAGTCACCCCCGAGTGGACTCCTGGAGGTGAGGGCAGAGGCGTCAGGCTCCACAGACCCTGTGAAGTTCCCTTTGTAGATCTGGAAGATTTTGCCCAGGGGCCGCTTCTGCCCTAGGTGCGTGGAACTCTGATTTCGGCCTCGCTGGCCTTCCTTCCTCCCGGCGTGGCTGCTGGAGGCAGGCTGGACAGGGCGTGATGAACTGCCAGCCCCCTTTCGGGAAGAGCCTGGGGGCCTGGGAGGCCTGCGTGTGGCCCCCCGGCTAGGTGCTGAGGGGGGGTGACTGGTGGCTCCTGTCGGCTTTGTCAGCAGAATGGTGGGCGCAGCCTCCCCGGGGGGCCGGCTCTCAGAGTGGGGGTGTGTGGTTGCCATGGCAGCAGGAAGGGGCCCCACGGGCAGGGGGCCTTCAGAATAGGCGGCGGTTGCTGTCATCAGGGTGGTGGAGATGGCGCTGGTAGGAGGGCGTCCGTCTGGGTGTGGCGCTGTTGTCACCACGGGAGCTGCAGCCTGCGAGGAGGCCCCGTCAGGGTGGTGGGTCAGTGCCAGCATGGAGGAAGGGGCAGCCGCCACGGATGAGTGTCTGGTAGCGTCGAGGGGTGCTGTCACCATGGTGCCTGAGGGGAGGACCTGAAGAGATTCCCTGGGAGACGGTTCTTGGGCGGCAAATACTGGTGCTTCTGTCAGTGCCAAGATCAGGAGGAAGCCTTGGGAGGGAGACAGAGAGAAGAGGTCAGATACCTGGGAGGGGTTCAGAGGCCATTCCTTACCTATGAACCGGTAAAGCTCCAAGACCCCGAGGGCAACATCAGTAGCGACCCTGAGGTCCTCGGTACTGCCCGGCACGCCCCAGACAGATTCCTGGGAAGTCGGGGCTGGTCTGCAGGAAGATGCCACCCAGCACATTAGCCCTCCACCCAAGGGTGGCTTCTTTGGGCAGACTGGGACAGGCATGTAGAAGGTTTGTGGGCTCTGGGTGCCTACTGCTCCCCCGCAGCCAGGGAGTGACCAAGCCTGGCCACAGGGAGCCCGCTGCTCTGTGCCACCTGCGTCCAATGAGGAAGGCAGAGCGGGCAGAGCTGACCAACTCCCGTGCCTTTGTGAATCTCTCACTGAGGAACTGGACAAAGGTATAATCTCACAGGCCCTGCAGATTGCCAGAAGTGTCTTCTGTTAAGAGATCGCCAAAAGGAGAGCAGAGACCCGCCCTTGTGTGCAGGTAGTTCATTTTGGGAAGTGATCTGACTGGGAGTCTCTGACAGTGAAACAAGGAAAATCAATCCCAGGACAGGTTATGAGATGATCAAGGCGGGCAACTCATATTCACTGGGGACCTCTGAGGAGCTGAGTAGATAGTACCTCAAATTGTTGGAGTGCGAGGAGCGCTATTTACCCAGCAGCTCCCATCCTCACTGGCCGACAACTGCTCCATGGTGCCCAGTTTATTGCAAGATCTCCTCCTGCACGAGGCGCGCGAGGCTGAGTCAGAGAAGCCCTAGCAGAGGGACTGTCAGGCCATGTTTGCAGTCAGCTGGTCGCTGTGGTGACAGGTGGAGTTAAAATTAAAGGCCCAGAGGATTCCTGGGGTGGAGAACCAGATGTTCTGACAGGACCAGAGATCAAGGGTACAATCCTGGCAGCAGCATCAAGGGTGGCTCAAGCCTTTTGGAGAGACCCCGTTTTACTCCACTGACAGGCTGGGGGTGGTGGGGAGAGGAGCCCCTGTACCCCTAGAAGAATTTTTAAAGTGCTCCAGAGGCAGAGGGGTTAACACATCCTGGCCTTTAAAATACTGAGAGAAAGAAATTCCCTTAACTTTCCCATCATGAACATTCCAGGGGCTAAAATCCCCCCAGCTGGGAAGTGTATGACTGGAATCCTCACTGTAAAACTCACAGTGTGAGTAGATATGTTTGCGTTGGCTGCTTTTTTTTTTTTTAAAGTTGCCAACATCCTCTCTCTAATACAACTATATATTACCTCCCAGCTCTTTATTTTTTAGACTTTAATCTTTGATGCAATGATTAGACACTGCCATCTTGGTTACAAAGGATCTTCGCCTGGAGGATGACATTTAACTGTCACAGTGAAAGGGACCCCAGAAATAACTTAAGCCGATACTCTCACATCACAGGGGGCAGCGGAAGGAGTGAGTGGCTTATCCAGGAACACGTAACTTATTGGGGACACAGCCTGAAACACTGCTATTTTTTCAAAGCAACTTTTCACTTCTTAGCAATAAAAGCTGCCACAATATCGCACTGTCCAAACACCTTCAACCTGCATGTCACCTTCAGTATGAAAGTCAGAGAAGAGCAGCTCTCCTTGTGGGCACCAAAGGTTAACTACTGAATGGAATTTACACACTGTTACAATAACTGTGCAAGGCCTTCAACCCAGGGCTTCCCTAACTGATGCAAATTTTCATTCAATGCCCTTTGTGCTGGCCTGCACACTCCCCTCCCCACAATCTGGGGCTACTTGCCTCTTTGCATATCATCTGCATAAATTTGCATAATGGCCACTCGAGGCTCTAATTCCAAATATATGTGAGAGACTAAAACTAAGATCTAACTTGATGTGCTTTAAATGTGTAACTAATTTTTAAAGCTTGTCGGAATAAGGATAAGTGTAGGGAATGAAAACTTATAGATTGATGGTGCCCAGATGTGGCAGGAAGGCCTCCTCCTACTAGAATTCCAATACATACATGAGCCCAGGACCCCAGGGGAGGAGAGGCTGCCTTCCTTCTGTTGATTTGGTTGGCTGCCCACAGTCCATATTGGGCATGATATCTGCATCTGGCCAAAGGCAAATAGGGTCTTTGCAAAGAGAAAAATGGCTATTACACACTGAGAGTTTCCTGAACCAGGCACTCAAAGCTAAACTTGCACCTACACCTTTAATCCTAATGACCAGATGAAGCAGGTGCTATTACTAGCCCATGATTATTAATTGCAAATGAGGAAACTAAGCACAAGCAGGTACAGGAACACACCTACTCTCTCATAGCTTGGGGGACTGGTGGGCTTCATTCTGACCCTGGCAACTAGGCTCCAGCCACCTTCACTCCGAGTTCCCTCTGCTCTGCCTGAGCCTTTCCTCTCCCAGGCTGCTCCACACATCCAAAAGCAATGAGCCATAATCTTCTGGGAACTGATTTTCTATTTACTGGTCTTTAGACTTTCCTTCCTTCTCTGTTTTCTTCTGTCTACATTTCAGGGCTCTATAAGACCCATTGGTGTTCTCTTAACAATCCAATTAACTATTTTGCAAGCAACTTGGGGAACTTGTGGCAGTATAGTGAAAGTGCTGGAAATACCTGCTTTTATTCCCTCCTCTTCCCCAACACTGGCAGCTCAGGCATACCACTCTTTAATGAATTTAATGGATTTTATGATTTTTCTTTTAAAGTTGGTGGCACACACAAGATGTATTTGTTACAAGTGAATAAATGTTCCCTTACATATCAAACAGAATTCTCTATCATTTTTTCTTGTAATTTTGAGTATCTTCTAAGTAGAGCTTCCCTCCCCATTAAACTAGGTTTTTATTGCCCGATATTTGCTCTATTGCCCCTAAACCCTTGTGACAGAATCACAGGCGTCTGAGAAGGCTTCTAAGCCATCCTCCCTTGCTAAGCAAGATGGCAGCTCAGCTATCTCAGGTGCTCGGGGTGGTAATTTAAAATTGTGTCTGCAAGTTCACTGATGCTCTTTCTGCTAAGAAGTGGAGTCTGTTTCCCTCTCATTGAACACCGATGGAGCAGAAGTGACACCACATGACTTCCAAAGGTCAGGGTAGAGAAGGTCAGGCAACTTCCACGGGTTTCCCTTATAGGAAGTCCAGTGACCTGGAGGCCACCAGAGACCATGGAGGTCAAAGAATACTGTTCCCGGGGACAGAAAAAGCATGAGAGAACATGCAGAGAGCGAGAGGAAGACCTGAGAAGCCCCAGCCAAGCATCGGACGTGAGAGTGAAGAAGCCTGTACTCTCACACGTGCACAAAGACAGGTTCCCTGCTGGGAGTAAGAAACTCCCAAACAGGAGCTAAGAAAGACATTTGGCAGCCCAAGCTCACCTATCATCTCCATTCGATGGGAGGGACCCATGCATTTAAGTCAGCAGTAATAGGATTTATTTATTTTTTATTTTTTTAACCATTTATTTTTTAAATTTATTTATTTTTCTAATATATATTTTTATTGTTATTTATATCTTTTACATTTTGTATTCCCCTTCGGTAGCCCACCACCAATTCACCCGTGTTCCATCTCCATGGTCCCTTGTGTTCTTTTCTATTCCATTTTGTGCCCTTATCTTCCCCCTCCCCGCACCCCCCCAAGTGTCTCTCCTAAGTGTCTATGGCCATACCACCCTGAACGCGCCCGATCTCTCCTAATCTCGGAAGCTAAGCAGGGTCGGGCCTGGTTAGTACTTGGATGGGAGTACCAAAGGATTTAAACTCAGGATTCTTTGATCCTGGCTCCTCAAGACCCCAAGGACTGAGAAATTTTTGATGCAGGAAATGCCCCACACGATCAGAAAACACTTTATGAAGACAGGTAATGACATGATGATAGTAACATCTAGGATGACCAGAATTATTATTATTTTTTTTTAAAGATTTTTTTTTTTTATTTATACATACAAGCTGGGGTACAGGCCAGAGGCGTGGGGCGGCGAGAGGGTCCACCAGAGACAGAGTGGGGAGCAGAACAGGCAGATCAGAAATACACTGCTGAGGGGAGCAGCGGGCGAGGCAGGAGAGGTCTGCCGCACCATGAGGGATTCTCCCTGGCCGGGCGTCGAACTCGCGTCGCCGCTGCCGACAGCTCCACAGCACAGCGCTTAACCGCTGCGCCACCGGGGAGGCCCCTAGGATGACCAGAATTATTAAGCAAAACTTTTCCCAATGGCAGAAGATACTTGGGGCAATCATGCTGCCCTTTTTCTTCATCTTTAGCTTTTTTGCATTCAGTTAAACTTGGAATAAATATTTTCTACTTAGGCCTCCTCTGGGATAGCTTCCTGGGCTTTGAAGACTTTGTCAGGAATCCCTCCACGCATGCCTATAATCCCTCTTACCCATCTCTTTCTGTGGAAATAGCCAGTGTCTTATCTGTTTCCCTGTCTGGACACTAAACTGCTAGAGGGCAGAGACTATTTCAGGTTCAGTGTTATAGCTCATATCTAAGCCTGCCCTTGGTTACAACAAATATTTGATGAAGAATAAGAAAATCTCCTAAATATTCAAAATACATAAGGAATCCATATAACTCAAAAGGAAAAGAAAACAAAAAATAATCTGATTAAAAAATGGGCAGAACAGAATAGGCATTTTTCCAGAGAAGATACACAGATGGCCAAAAAGCACCTAAAAAGATGAGCAACCTCATTAAACCACAGGGAAATGCAAATCAAAACCACAACGAGATATCACTTCACAACTGTTAGAATGGTTATTATAAAAAAGACCAGATAACAAATGTTGAGAAGGCTGTAGAGGAGAGGGAACCCTTGCACACTGCTGGTAGTAATGCAAATGTACAGCCACTAAGGAAAATAGTATTGAGATTTCTCAAAAAATTAAAAATAGATGTACCATATTTCCCAGCGATTTAACTCTGGGTATGTATCTGAAGAAAGTGAATTACTACCTTGAAGAGATTGCCACATACAATTGTTCATTGCAGCATTATTTAAAATAGCCAAGATACAGAATCAGTGTACCTACGGATGGATAAACGGCTAAAGAAAATGTGATGCACACAGAGAAGAATATTATTCAGTCATAAAAAAGAAGAAAATCTTGCCATTTGTGACAACATGGATGAACAGTAAGGGCATTATACAAAGTGAAATAAGTCAGAAAGAGAAAAACTAATACTGTATGGTCTCATTTAGAAGTGACATCTAAAATAAAAGGCCTTATAGAAACAACATATTGATGTTTGCCAGAGATGGAGCGGGGAGTGGTAGAGAAAATGGGTGAAGTTGGTTGAAAGGTAGAAACGTCCAGTTATAAATAAGCCCTGGGATTAATGTACAGCACGGTGCCTAAAGTTCACAATACTATATTGTAAATTTGAAAGTTGCTAAGGAAAGTAGATCTTAAAAGTTCTCATCAGGAGAAAAAATTTCCTAACGATGTGAGGTGACTGATGTTAACTAAACATGGTGATCATTTCACAAGGTATATAGGCTTCAAGTCATTATGTTAAATATCTTAAACTAATAGTATATGTCAATTATATCTCAATAGAACCGGTGAAAAAAAAAGAAACACTTTTTTTTCTTTTAAATTACTGGTTAGCTGAGGCACCCTATACTTTCCATTGTGATGTATCCCAGCCCACTTTCTCTTCCTAAATGTGACCTTGTCACTTCTCTTGAGAGGTAAGGTCTGAATATCTTTTCCTCAAATCTGGGTGTGTATGTGGCTGTGGGTGAAGTGATGTTATGTGACTTCTGAGGCCAGGTCCAACTTCCTCCAAGTTCTTACTCTCAGGTGCCAGCCCCTGTCGTGAGGAAGCACTGGCAGCCGCATCCATGTGGAAAGGAAACACGACCCCTGTCCTTCTGTCTGAGCTGGGTTCCGGCTGACAGCCAGCACTGGACAGCCTCGGGAGTGAGTCATCTTGAAAGTGGACCTTCCCACTGCAGTTAAGCTTCCCTGCCAGTGTTGGGGTGAGCAGAGACATGTGATCTGCCAAACAAAGGCTTTACGAGCAATGTGAATGATTATTATTGTTTTAAGGCACTAAGTTTTAGTGCTAAATATCTTAAAGAAAAAAAGTTTTAGTGTTAAATATCTTAAACTAATAGTATATGTCAATTATATCTCAATAGAACTTTTTTTCTTCTTCTTCTCTAGCTATATTGTTTTTTATCTTTTTTAAATTTATTAACTTATTTTATTTTTTTACAACGTGTGCTTTCTTTTCTCAGGTGTATTCCCCGTACACCAGTTCCACCACCAGTTTACCTGTGCACCATCCACAAAGCCCCTTGTGCTCTTCCCACCCTCGTTGTGATCCCTCTCTGCCCCCCCTTCCCTGCAGAATGTCCAAATTATGATTGTCTGTTTATTTTTGTTTTGTTGTGTTTCATATTTTTTCCTCCTTATTTGGTTCCTCTATATTCCTCCTATAAGTGAAACCATCCAATATTTTTCTTTCTCCTTCTGACTTATTTCACTGAGCATAATCCCTTCTAGTTCTATGGGATGGCTTCTTAGGCAGAGATAGTAACTTGGATACCACCTGTACAGAAGTAAAATCAAAGCTCTTTCAGTGACCATTCTAGATTTAAAGATCAGGGTATTTCTGGTGCTGGAACTGAACAGACTGATTTTGACCTGAGTTGCCTTACTGTCCTCATTTCCCGCCCAGACTCAAGGAAAGGGAAACATTCCAATTCTGGGCTCCTTGTATAGCATCATGATTTCTCATCTACAGCTACAAGTTCACCCAAAAGAAAAAAGGATAAATGCAAAAGAGGAGCATCATAAAGCTTTCTAGCATAAAGCTCTGTGGTCTGGGAGGACACTTGGAATAAAGCTGGGGGCTAGTCTATGTGCCCACATATTGAACACCACCATTTCCTTACAGGAGCTGCTGTTCTCCTGATAAAAGGGAAGGTCATCACATATGACAGGGAAACAAACTCACACCAGAGATATTCTCTCAGACTTTCCAACAACAAAACAACATTAAGAAAATGAGAGTCAAAATTAGATGGATAAAAAGGTCAACTCGGCCTCTAATAAAATAACAGGGTCATTAATATTCAAAGAAGAGCACACTGATCTCATGAGAAAGAACACAAATGCACCAGTCCAGACAGTTTTGTATTCTCTCAAACTAAAAGGAGGAGGCTCATAAAAAATGTCCCCTGCTCTATAGTGTTAGGGCCTAATAAACACTACCTAAGCCAGGTGGTCAAGCTGAACAACAGTGGAAGTCACGGAAATAGTATGCACTCTTGTTAGATACCGTAACTTGGTAGTTTTCGTTCCTGAGACCTATAACCCCAAGTCTAATCATAAGAAAAATGTAAAAATGCTACTTAAGGGATATTCTACAAAATATCTGACTAGTATCTCCTCAAAACTGTCAAGGTCATCAAAAACAAGGGAAGTCTGAGAAATGTTATTGCCAAAAGGTGTCTAAGGAGACTTGACTGTTTGATGTAATGTGGTAACTTGGATGAGATCCTGGGACAGAAAAACGACAGCAGGGAAAAATGAAGGAGATCGGAATAGAGTATGGACATTAAAAACAACCTAGCAACACTGGCTTAGTAATTGTGACAATGCGTCTAGTGATACAAAGTGCTCATAACAGAGGAAACTGGGTACAGGGTGTTAAGGAACTCTGTTCCATCCTTCCAAACTTTTCTGTAAGCTTAAAACTATTCTAAATTTCAAGTGTTCCCCAGAGGTCAGAGAGCAGGCAGTGTGAGGATGGTCCAGGGGTCAGTCTTGGAAGGAGACGTGGCTGAGGGAGGTGTGCAGGCAACTTTCTCAGCAACCTGGTGTGAGGTCATGCGTCACAGGTAGATGCGGGTCTAGTGGGGGGGAGATACTGAGCCCTAATGTCAGCTTCTGGCTCCTTAGAGCTTTCAAAATTTAGTGACCAGATTATGACTAACCTATCTACTAATATGTACTAGAGCTTACTCATAGAAAGAGAAGGGGAAAATATTCCATGACTATGGCTTCTGTTTTAGACTATTGTCTACCTGGATTCCCTTTGATTCTCATCTTTTAAAATGTCGTCATTCAGAGTCAAAGTGCAGTTTTGAGGTGAAATGTTCATGGAGATGAACACATAGCTTCATAACCTGCTCAAATTCCAACTGAGGGGTCAGGGTAAATGCCACTCACGTAATATAAACAGTCAGAGCTTTCTTGACCGAGCAAGCAGGCTGCACAAAAATGAAAGTTGATTTATCACCACTATGAAGTTAAGAGTGCCCTGTTGTTTAAACATGGCAGCTCTGTACCGTGTTGGACATGGATATATTTACCTTCATTCAAAATTCTGCCCATAACGGAGTTAGAAGGGATCATGCTCAGTGAAATAAGACAGAAGGAAAAAGAAAAATATCAAATGGTTTCACTTATAGGAGGAATACAGGAGACCCAAATAAGGGATCAGGAAAAAATATTAGTAACAAAAAACCCACAACGAAACCAGCAGGCAACCACAAATAAGAGACAGATATTCGGGGGTGGGGTGGGGGGAGGAAATGGTCTCAAAACGGGAGAGAAGAGCTCAAGGGACTACAGTGCTGGTTCATGATGAACTGGAGGTGCAAATTTTACGGGGAGTACACAATGATGCAAAAGATAGAAATAAAAAATATATGTAAAACAACAAACAAACCCCAAATTCTGCCCATTTCCCTTTCCTGCTAGGTAACAACACAGACATGTGCAAAAGCCCAACTTGTCTGTCATCTTGTCCTGTAAGGTCAAGGTCCCTTCACTCTCCTGGGCAGAAGCAGTGGCTCCCTGCCTAGTGATCCCAGGGCACCCCGCTCCCATCATTTTGTGGCCCTTCTCCCCAGAGTCCTTCAGTTGAGGGCATGGTGGGAAGGCAAGGGTCTAGGGCCAGAGGATTTAGTTTCAATTCTGACTCTGATTTCCTAGTGTGGGACCTCAGGCGAATGAGCTAAGTTTTGTTTTTCTCAGCTATACAGTAAAGATGAGACTATCTACCTTCAGGGTGCTTTCAGGGGCGGGGCTGTAGAGGCCCAGCCAGTGCCTGGCATTCAACAGGTGGTAACTGTGATTAGGGTCATGAGCTTTTTGAGCATCTAGAACCCCAGAACTAAGTTCATGGCCAGATTTGCACGAGGCACACCATGATGATTTCTTTAAAAAAAAAATAAGGAAATACTCAAATAATTTCATACATTTGAGTTACACGCAGCTGAATGTTTGCCACAAATTTAGAGCTGCTTATATCTTTGAAGACAATGTCAACAAAAGAAAGCAGTAAGTGAAGTGAGTCCTGTGATAGGACAGTATGAGGTATGGGTGCATGTGCATATTAATTCATTTTTACATTGCTTGTTTCAGTGATTAACACTAACTGGTTCAAATGAAAACATGCACGCGCGTGCACACACACACACACACACACACAACCCCTACATGGCAGTGAGGCAGGAGTAGGCTGAGATTGGAACCCACTTCCAGCAGATCTACTTCCAAGACCCTCTCTCTCAGAAGCACTTACTACTTTAAGTTCCAGTCCTAACTACATAACCAAACAAGCATTAACTTCTTTCCAAAGTTCTAAAGAGAGTATTTGCTAGGATTTAGATTTTACAGAGTTTTAGCTTCCAGGTTCCAGGCATATACCCTCAGAAGGTTTTGATGAGAGCAGCAAGAAAGTAGAACAAGGTGGAGTACTTACTCTTGGGGAGGGGCAGCTGACAGGGTAGACCCACAAAAGCCTTCTCTAGGATGCCCTAGAAAAGCCGATGGAGTCTCCAAAATTCTCCAAAATTCTTTCCCCTCCAGAGCCTGCAGTCCCATAGCTTGGGGTTTGGCCCAGCAAGCACCTCAGCAAGCATAATAGAATCTTTGGGACTCCTGAGCTACCCCTTAGAGACCTGGGACCTGCCCATAGAGACTGATACAGACCTGACCTATGCATCTGTCTACGCTTAGCTTCAAATGCTTAAAGGTTAGGAGAAGAAAAGGTAGTTCTGATCCAATCATGCCTGAGCATCACTTATCTAAAAAGGACATTGGGGCTTTTAGCCTGACATCCTCTTGGGCTGGCCGACAGTATGAAGCAGCATCTCCCAGACAAAAGAGCTTGTGGAGGGGAGGAGAGAGGAGGGGAGGCAAGGGGAGGAGAGTGGCAGGAGCAGAGGGGAGAGGGGAGGAAAGAAAGCTAGCAGGGAGTGTGACTAAGAGTCTGGGAAGAGGGGATTAGGCCAGCTGGAGGCTGACTGTAGAGAGGCTGATGTCAAAGGTGTCTGCTCTCTCTGGCACGCTGGCTTGCCTGCTCCTGAGTCTCCTGAAGCTTCTCCCTGACTGTCGTTCAGGCTGCTTGATATTCCCGCTCAGCTCCCCACTGGTGCTGGCTGCAAGGCCGTCTGCTTCTGCTCTTCTCAGTTGCCAAAGGTTCACTGCTTGTTCCAGTTTGCCTGGAACAAAACGGAGCAGGCAGCACAGCTGTGCATGCTCGTGAAATTGCCTGATTTCCCATTTCAAGGCAGGATGCCCACACTCCAAGGTATAATTTAGGTTTTGGGCATGAATTTGATTTCACAATTGAATTCTGAAACTTAGTGCTCTAGGCTGTGTGTGCTTGGGGATTAAAACTTTCCTCCTTCACACCAATACTGAACCTGTCGCTAATTCTTAATTTCCAGTTATCGAGCACCTCAAGACTGGTTTCTACTGGAGAACTGCACAGGAAAGATGAAAAAAGCAAACAAAAATGTTGAAATAATAAAACCATTACATAAAGGATATCGTACGCTTTATAATCATTTAACATACTGAGGATAAATTTGGAGAATTTGAATAAAATTGGCTGTTTCATTGTAAAAAATGTTTGTTGGGCCTGGCTCTCTACCAAGAAATTTTTATGTATCATCTTATTCAATATTCACAAAATTCAATGAAGCAGAAAAGAACAACTCTTAACCCATGTTCTGTAAGATAAGGGCACCCACATTCCACCTCTTTATTATCCTCTTTTGAGGAATAAATCTATGGACTTAGATATCAGAATTCAATATGGACTTAAAGTTGGCTTTCTGGAGGAAACACTAATATTATCTTATCCATATCATGCCACGGGGATAAGAAGAAAACACACAAAACAGGGAGAGAACAACGGAATATAGTCTGCAATTCAGGACTATGTTGGCTGTAGCAGATTTTATAGGTAGCTGTTTGCTAGAGAACCCATGAAAACTTGAGGAATGCAGGAAGTCTTCTTGGAAGAGGAAAAACCTGAGCCCTCATTATTTGTTTATTTCCTCATTCACACACTCAAGAAATATTTATTGAGGGCTAAGCTGAGAATGGCTTTGAGATTCCCATATAAACTGGCATCCTGATCTCATTTGTTTTGTTCCAGGCAAGATGCATGCTATTACCTCAGTCCTTATCATGGGTAATAAAATATTGTATTGGTAGAAAAAAAAGAGAAAATTTTGAAAAGGTAAGTTTATCCATTGGTGGGAAACACTTTGTAATGTTTAGAACAAGGACACACATTTATTAAGCACCTGTGATGTTTGCAAGCATTTTATTCCTGCAAACTGTTTGGTACTCATAAAAACTTGTGGGTTTCATTCCCTAAAACTGAGGTTAAAAGATTCAAGGTCACATATTCAAGAGGGAACCAAGATGCACATGCAAGTATAGTCCTGTTTTTCTCTATCCCCCTTCTCTCTCTTTTCCTATTTTCAGGTATGGATACTGCCAGCCACAAAGCCCTTTAAGAGGCAATGCTTGAGTCCTTGTGCTCCCACCGAGATCACCACCTGCTCAAGGCATTTCTAGCTTCAGCAGGCTGGGAGAGCGCCAGTGAATACCCACACGGACACAGGCTTCCAGGGGCTGTGCCACTCTGATCTGGCCTCTGTTCCAAGTACGCACTTCAAAACCTGCTACTGACCTGGAATCAGGAAAGTAAGATGAGGATCAAAACTGAGGCACATCCTGAAAGGCTCTACTCCCCAGAACAAGCATGGGGGTGGTGTGGGGACTACACAATAGCCAGCTCCGGAATGTTGCCTTCTGTAGACCCCCTCCTCAGCGGTAGAAACGCAGCTGCTCTTACCTCCTAGAGGACCGAGGTGGCGCCTTGCCCACTGAGATCTGCCTAACTACTCTCCCCTCACCCCAACCACACAGGTACCCATGGCACACAGGTAAATATGTCCCCTAAATGTAGTCCAGATTTCCTTAAGAATCTAGAACACACAGTGTTTAAATCCTACATACTGAGGAATAGGACACTCTGTAATAAAGAGTGCTTAGGTTCTACACCTCTTCTCATTCTTGGAGAGGTGTGGAGAGAAAAAAAGATACTAGAACCAGACAGAACTGACCATTAACTTATTCACGAGTTGTTTGACTTTCCATCAGTTTCTTAGACAAGTTGACTATGTTGAGTTTCTGTTTGGTGTTTTCCATTCATCGTGACATTCTCTTGGTTTGTTAGATTTTGTACTGAGCTGGTGGAATGGACACTAGCTTACTACCCAGGTTCCTTCTTGCACCCCATGAGGCTCTCATGCCATAGCTGCTAGAAGTGTTGCTAACCATGGCACACAGCTGAGCTTCTCTGGAACTGACCTCAGCTGCCCTGCTCAAAGTTACACCTTGTTCTTGGGAAACCCTGGAAGCACAGTTAGCACCTAAGTCTACGCAGCCCAGTATGGTAACCACTAACCACTTGTGACTATTAAGCACTCTAAATGTGGCTAGTTCCTGAAGATCTTATTTAAGGGTAAAAGAGATTTTTAAGGATTTTTAAAGATTCTACTAAATTTTAAAGATTTAGTAGAAAAAAATGTAGATTACCCCAGGAATAAATTTTTGTATTAACTGTGTGTTGTAATAATAGTCTGTATATATTTGATTAAATAAAAAATTAACATTGATTTAACTGTTCTAATGAATGTGATTGCTATCTAATTTAAAATGATGTATGGTTCATATTATATATCTATCAGACAGTATTGATCTAAGTCTTGCTATAAAATAATAATGAAAACTATAATAAATACTATAATAGAGGTGCCAGAAGAGCTACTCTAAGTGTGGACTACCAACAGCATCAGAATTATCTGGAAACCTATTAAAAATAGACTCTTTGGTCCCTATTCCAGACTTATTGAATCAGAAACTCAGAACAGACTACATTATTGCTGTTTTCACACCAAACCTGTAGGTGATTCCAATCTCACCGAAGTTTGAAAGATACTGTCCTAAGGGAGTGCAGAGGACTCAGTAATGGTTCTACTAGAGAAGATGATCTTGTTAACAGGTTGGTAATGGAGAAGTGGAAAGGCAGGGGAGACTGCACAGAAAACAGTCCAGACACTTGAAATGCAAACAGTCACGGTGGCCTACAGCAATGCTCCTTCCCAAGCTGCTTGGCTCCTTCAGATGCTACTTTTTTTCGGAAATGATGCCCCTGGCCTACCTGGATTCCCTATTCACTGTACTGTTTTTTGTTAAAGTGAGCCAAGAAAAAATGGAATCTAAACTGTCACCATTAATTTAATGGTAAAGTTAATTAGCATTTGCAAAGCACTACCTCAACAGGTGTGTTTGTTATTTCCTATGTTGTGCTCATTACCAGGTGGATGTGGTGCCCTCTGGGCAGCCCGGAAGTGGAGTACAAGAGATGAACCACAACTGCTGGAGAGCTGGCCCATGGTGACAAGTGAACTGGCTTCTAAACAGTCACTGCCTGAGAGCACCATGACCTAGCGGAGGATTAGGGTGGCTGTGGAGACCCTTCTCCATTAGGGAACCATTTTGTACTAATTCCATAGTCTTGCATTTTGGGTTTATGGCCTTTTCTTTGGGTTCTTACCAAATGGATGTTTTTCAATTGCTAAAGTCTTCAGCTGTTCTTCAGTGGGGTTACAGAGTGGGTCCCATCCTGAGGAGTTCATTAGCGAGGCATGAGGTATGATCAACTGTGAATCAAAGGACTTAGTAATAAGCTCATGCCACATTTTCCCTGGGAGAGTGGGAGAGCTGGGAAGAAGGGGCTCCCTGGGACCTCATCACTGTGTGGGAGATTGCAGGTGAATAACAAACTCATTTCTGTACAGGAGCATGCCCTTGCTCTCTGTCCCCTAGGTTTCATTTTGTTTACAGTTTGTGTAGTGTCAGTCATCTCTGCTCACAAGGACAAGGTCACCATCACGTGCTGTGAATTATGCTACAGAAGCTTTGGGCTAGCAGTAGGTTCCCATGAAACCATTTCCTGGAAGTAGATTTGGGTCCATGGCTCTCACTCACCACAGGAAGGGCAAATACAGCTGCTTCAGGTTTACTGACAATGACACTAATGAGATTAATAGAAGTGACAGCAGGGACGGTGGTGGTGGCAGTGATGGTCAAATAGGTATCATTTATTTGGTCCTATCATGTTCCAAGTACTGTGCTACATATTTTACTACTGTGCTACATTATATTTCCCAAACATGACGATGCTAAGATATCTCATCTCATAGGTTCTTCTAAAAGTCACGCTGATATCTACGGAAACATGGATTCTGTGTTCCCTCCCCTTGCATCTGGGCAGGGCTGCAACTATGGTAGAAGGGACATCAGGAGTTCCAAGGTGGGGTCATAAAAGGTGAAATGTAATGATCTGGCTATCCAGAAATCCATGCCGGACAGAGCACATGGAGAGGCTTAAGAAGCCCTAGTTCTTCAAGTTCCCAGCTGTAGGAGTCTTCTAGTACCAGCTGTCATTTTTTGTGAGTGAATGAACCTTCAGATGACTTCAGCACAGCTGACAATGACTGAAGCAGAAACAAGCTGTCCCCACTAAGTCCTGTCAGGAAGGCAGGCTTGTGAACAAAACGAACAGTGGCAATGCTTTAAGCTGCTAAGTTTTGGGGTGGTTTGTTACATGGTAATAAATGAAATGCCTATATTATTTCCTATATTATTATACATCATTAAACCCACATACTAACCTCTCAATATAGCAATAGTATTTTAGCTACCTTACAGATGAGGAAACATGCAAAGGGGCTAATGTGCCTGAGGTCTCACAGCTTGTGTGTGGCAGTCTAGTGGCCTGGCCTGGTCTGGCTGGCTCTGCATGCAGGCTCTGAATCATGTCCCACTCAGACTTGGCCATATGTCTCAGGCATGTGCTAGAACCAGGGGTTCTGTACCCCTGCCTAGACTATCTGCTAGATTACTCATGGATATCTGTAAGCAAAGATGACCACTGTGTCTTTTATTGTGTCACAGGAAAGGAGACTTACTTTCAAAGGTCTGCAGATAAGGTTAATTCCTCTCAATTCAGTGTGAAAAGATACTTGGGTTTCAAAATAGGAATGAGAGTAAGAAACTCTGGCTGCCTTCAGGTCTCAGTTCCTTCTGGTGGACTTGAGAGACTGGCCTGTTTATTTACTTATTTATTCCATCCATAATATTATTTCAGTCAGGAAATGTGTTCTAAGAGTGAAATGACTTCCTTACTGTATATTACTTTTGAGTCCAAATAGTTATGAACAGGAGACAGACCATCTTAGGGTTGCAGCTAAGTCAGATGTGTTGCTTATATTTTTTACCAGACATTATACTCCAAATGACTCTGAAACTACCCTTGGAATTGGCAAGATCCCAGAAACAGAGGGAACGCCATCAGGGACAGCAGAAAGCACAATTTGATCCAGTGTATGGCAAGTGGGAGAAAGAGCCACCGGCCTCATTTATGGTGAATGGGGGCCTTTGACTAGGTGGAATAACTGTGCTCCTGCAGAGCTGGTTTCCAGACCAAAGTCCTCAATTGGAAATCAAATACAAGCGTAGTTTGCTCTTTGTATTTCTCTGGGATCCTCACACCATAGGGTAGAGACTTAACCTGGTTACAGTCCTACTGGAAGGCTAACTTGACCGCATCTTCTTCTTATCAAGTAGCTCTCCTCTTACATTGCTCTCTTTTGAGTGATTCAGGAAGATATTGTTTCTTTTTAAAATTAATTTGAGTATTTAGTAAAGTATTATATGCAATAAAGTCCATGTATTTTAAGTGTACAGACTGATGCCTTTTGACAAATGTTACATACTGGTGTAGCCATCACCATAGCCAAGACACAGAATAGCTCCAACTTCCTAGACAGTCTCCTTTGTCCTTTTGCAGGCAAATCTCCTCTCTTACACCCACTCCAGGCAACCAGTGATCTGATTTCCTTCACTAGAGGTTTGTTTTGTCTGTCCTAGATTTTTCACATACATGGATTTAGAAGGAGTCTTTTGTATTTGGCTTTCATTCAGCAAAATATTGGTCAAATTTATGCAAACATAACATGAAATTTATTTGCTGTATTTATCAATTGCTTGTTCTTTTTATTGTTGAGTAGTATTCCATTTCATGGATATACTCTAATTTGTGTATTTATTCATCTGATGATAAACATTTGATTTGTTTACAGCTTAGAACTATTATGAATAAAGGTGCTATAAATATTTGTTTGTAAATCTTTGTATAGACATATGTCTTCATTTCTCATGGGTAAATACTTAGGAGAACTGCTAGAACATATGGTAAGTGTATATTTAACTTTTTTTTTTAAAGATTTATTTATTTATGCATACAAGCTGGGGTATAGGCCAGAGGCGTGGGGCGGCGGAGAGGGTTCACCAGAGACAGAGTGGGAATCAGAACAGGCAGATCGATGGAAATACACTGCTGAAGGGAGCAGCAGGAGAGGCAGGAGAGGTCTGCCGCGCCTTATGGGAATCTCCCTGGCCAGGCGTTGAACTCGCATCACCGCTGCCGACAGCTCCACAGCGCAGCGCTTAACTGCTGCACCTCCAGGGAGGCCCTATTTAACTTTTTAAAAAAAGATTTATTTTTTATTTTATTTTTTATGCATACAAGAACTGGGGTGTAGGCCAGAGGTGTGGGGGGTGGGAGGATTCACGAGAAACAGAATGGGGAGCAGGACAGGCAGATCTACTGAAATACAATGCTGAGGGGAGCAGTGGGTAAGACAGGAGAGGTCTGCTGTGCTATGTGGGTCAGCTTCTTGCCAGGGATGGAATTCATGCAGCAGTGGCTGGTGATAGCTTGATAATGCTGAGACTTTAACCCCTGTGCCACCAGGGAGGTCTAATATATTTAAGTTTGTTAAAAAGTACCAAACTGTTTTCCAAAGTGGTTTACTTTTATACATTTTTTAAATTTAATTTTGTTGATTGACAGATTGATTAACTGATTGTTTAGCTAAATGTTTAGGTAAGTATATTTACATGATCCAAAAGTCAAAATGCAGGAAATAAATACAATGAATAGTCTCTCTTCCAGCATCAACTCACTTGAAGGTAAGTGATGTTACCAGTATATATTTATGAACCTTTTCAGAGAAAACTGAAACATTCACAAACATTTAGCTACTGCTGAGGAGTGTGTACTGGACACATCTTGCTTTTCTCACTTAATAACAGATCTTGGATATTGTTGAAGAGTTATTCCCTAAAGTGTGTTATAAGGAACTCTTTACCTGTTAGGTACTCTGTAAGAGAAGGGTTCTCAAATAAATCTGAGAAAATATTGAGTACTTCAGCTTCCTTTAGGAAATTCACAACACATGCCCGCTTATTAAAGGCTCTAAGAAATTCTACGATTTAAAAAGTAAAATTTCCAAAATTATTTCACCTGAGAATCTCTGTCCAGTGCTACCTATTCAACATTTTTCAGAACTATAATTCTGGGGAATACTCTTGGGGAAGCATTTATCTAGACAAGACTAGCAAATATTTCAGGCTTTGAAGATACAGTCTCTCTGTTTCAATTACTCAATTCTGCCACTGCAGTGTGAATGCAGGTATAGACTAGAGCTAAATGAATGTGTGCCTATGTTTTAACAAAGATTAATTTATAGAGAGTGGCAGAGGCCCAAGTTTGCCAACTTCTGATCTAAAATATGGTAAGATTTGAGATGGGGAAGCTTCCAGTTAAGTTTTTAAAGTGTGTTTTTTTTTTTTTTTTTTAAGATCTACTATGTGGGCTGCTTTTCCCCTACTTGCCCCCATGCTCCTCCCCACCTCAACGAATCTGCCACATTAAGGTTTTTTTTAAAAAAGATTTATTTATGCATACAAACTGGGTGTGGGGTGGTGGTGAGAGGTTTCACCAGAGACAGAGTGGGGAGCAGAACACGCAGATCTACTGAAGTACACTGCTGAGGGGAGCAGTTGGTGAGGCAGGAGAGGTCTGCTGTGCCCTGTGGGAAACTCCCTGGTGGGGGATGGAACTTGTGCTGCAGTGGGCTCGAACTCGTGCTGCAGTGGCTGGTGAGAGTGTCATAGTGCTGAGACTTAACCTGTTGTGCCACCAGGGAGGCCCCACTTCAAGGTTTTAGAAGAAAGGGAAGGGAGAAGAGGAGTGGGCAAAAGCAAAGGAAGAAGATGGGTGGAGAGAGAAAGGAAAGGTGAGAGGGGATTCTGAAGAAGGTATCCTGGAGCAGAGGCAGAAGAAAATAAACACTGCTAAGGGCAGAGAGAACAGCTGTCCAATCAGAAACCTTCCCCTTACCTGCTTCTTCCTTTCCTTTCCCTCTAAGTCCAAAGTGTCCTACTGGAAAATTGGGAAAAGGGCATTCACACTTGACATTCTCATGGTCTATTTGAGGAAATGAATGTCCAGTAACAAATGGAGGCTTTTGGATTCTGAGTAAGTATCTCCATCTGTAAGACAACAGAATCTCCAAGACTCCTTTGCATCTTCATTCTGGGATTCCATAAAATCCTTCTGCTCAAGTCAAAACCACTTGAGGACGAATGAGCTTGTGTCTAGGTATATGTGACTCTGGGATTCAGTTTTACCAGTTTTTTCATGCTTACAACTGGGTAGCAGATAGAATAGTTATCTAAGGAAGTTCTACCCCTTCTGTTTTAAGTATCATAATTCATCAAATACAAGAAACAACATACTGTTGTTTTATATACTAGTAAGAAAGAAAAAAATATGCCAATTATGATGCAATGTCTTCTTATATTTACACTGCTTGTTCTATAGTTATTGAAAGACCTCCTGTAGACTTATCTAGAAACTTTTATCATAAATTCTTCAATTATATGACATGCTGCAAAATTACCAATCCTTTTGCAAGCAGTTAGCAACCAAATATAACCCAGTTTCAATTGCTGTGTGAGTGTCTTCTTTAGTTCCATTTAGAACTTGGTCATTGCTTTGAAATGTGGACAAGGGGCCATTTTTACAACGATGAACATTTGTTCTACAAATATCAAATTTCTCCTCTGCTTCTCTGCTTTGAAGCCCTTTGCATGCACAATAACTTTTTGTTTCAATGCTGAGTCAGTGAATCTGTGAAGACTTTTAAAACAGCAGTTAAATATTCATAGTACCAATGACGCATTTGCCTCACATGGAGAGATGATAAGATGAGCAACTACAACTGACATTTGGCACTCACAGACAACGTAACTGTCATGAGTGCCGTCTGGCTGACAGTGGTTGTAAGACGCATCCTGATCTCAGAGACGACAAAATGAACAGAAGCTTTTTTGAACAACATAGAGTGAGATGAGGACACATGTTTAAACAAAGTCCTAACTTCAAGCTTCATAAGGTAAATTAAAAGCCAACTGCCTCGAAGCAGGATATTATAGTATTTTTCCTTTTTTACAGCCATTTCCAATTGCTGCATAGTGATATTCAGATATGTACAGACAAATATCTGTGCACTGGAAATCACTTGAAGGGAAGTAAGTTTAACTATGGAATTCCTGCAAGCGCTAATGTGGTATGATCCACCAAACTCTATCCTCACCCTGCCCTTCCTCCTGTGAACTAAAAAGGATCTTACGGTTCACATAAAGAATTATGACAGGAGTATGAAATGCTGATCATTTTAAAGTAAGAAAACTAGGACTGAACCACAGCTAGTTCTCTTTTTTTTTTTAAAAAAATGTGCTTAGCACATATGCCAAAGAAATGTGTAAATGAAAAAGCAAAATCAGAAATTTATATCTGTGTAAAAAATGGTTACATGACATTTAAAGTAAGATCTGGCAAGCTACTGCTACAGTTAAGGATGCTACTTGGCTCTTTAAACTCTTTTCTGAGCTGAGTTTGCCAGTTTCTGTTTGGGGTGGGGTGCGGGGATTAGCACAGCATGGGTGCACACAGGCGTGGCAGGGGAAGCACCATGTTATACTGCGTGTCTCTTCTCTGGGTCATGAATCTTATGTCTCTCGCCTACCTGAGGGTCAGACCCAGGTCTAACCCTAAACCCCTGACCTTTCCATCCTATGCTCTTTCGCAAATGTGCTGCTAGATCCAATATAACTCCCCACCCCCCAAATTCTGTTCTCTACAAATGATTATGGCAAACAAGTTTCTTGGCAAAGCTCTCTGGGTTGGGAGCTGAGTGAGGGGATGTTCCAGATGTCAGTTCATCCTTCTGCACCCCTCTAACATGGCAGCCATCTGTCAGATACCTGACCAGATTTGCTGGGGACATGAGTAAATGCCCAGATGTGTCTCCCAGCTCCCTGGAACACACCTGATGTGGTGTGTGCCATGCACTGCAGATATGGAGGTCCACAGTGATATTTGTTTCTGATGTATACCTTTCATGCTTTCAAAAAGGTTTCAAGGAGGCTTACAGTAGAGTGGGGACAAACATAAGTCTTATAACACAAAAACTGAGATCAAAACTTAAACTTTACAGAGGAAGAAGACAACGAAAATGAACCCAAACAGAGGTGGAAACAAAAGCAACAGGGAGAGTAAGAGTCACCTGTCAAATTCCATGCTCTTCACTCTGCGTCCTGTGGTCCCCTGGCTAAGCAGCCTTAAAGGACACAAGCAAATCAGTGTCCTCCAGAATGTTAAGGGGCCAAATGAAATAAAGCAGAAACAAAAAAATCATACAAAAGGTCAGTGAACCAAAAGCTGGTTCTTAGAAAGGACAAACAAAATTGACAAATCCTTAACTACTGAATATCTTAGTTGCGGCATAAATACTCAATGGACTACTACTCGACTATTAAAAAAGATGAAATCATGACAACATGGATGGAACTGAGGGGACTGTGTTAAGTGAAATAAATCAGGAAATGAAAGATAATTACCAAATGGTTTCACTTGTTTGTGGAATATAAATAAGCAAAAAAACCAAACAAGTTGCAACCAAAATAACTCTAGACCTTGTGAAAAATATGGTTTTAACAGGGGTGGGGAGAGAGGGAAGAGGGGGTAAAGGGTGTTATGAGACAGTGTAGTGGCATGTAAACTTTAGTGGTGGGTGAGTGAGTCATACACATGTTGAGGTGTGAAGACCTATTCCTGAAATTATATAGTTAGGTAAATAAATAGAAAATTAAAAAATTGGATAAAAAGAAATCTAAGAATGTTAAAATAGAGAGATTCCATATTCATGGACAAAGGACTCATTGTTGTTAAGATGTCAGTTATTGCCAACTTGGTTTATAGATTTGACCAAAATCCTAATCATAATCCCAGAGCAAGTTATTTTGTAGGTATTGATGAATGGATTCTACTGTTTATATGATAAACCAATCTAATACTGAAGGACAAGAATGTCAAAGAACTGACATTACCTGACTTAAAGGTTTAATATAAAATGACAGTAGACAGGACAGTGTGGTGTCAATGAAGGAAAAGACAAACGGAGCAATGAAACACAATAGAGTCCAGAAATTGATCCAGATAAATACAGTCAACTGATCTCTGACAAAAATACAAAGGCAATTCAAAGGAAAAAGAAATAGTTTTCTTCAATAAATGGTGCTGGAGCAACTGGATATCCACATACAAAAAATGAATTTAGACACAGATCTCAAACCTTTTGCAAAAATTAACTCAAAGTGGGTTAAAGATTTAAATGCACCACACAAAACTGTAACGTAATATAGGAGGAACTAAGAGGAAATGTAGGTGACTTTAGGTGTGGCAATGAGTTTTTAGATACAATGGAAAAAACACAACCCATGCAAGAAAAAAAAAGTTTAAAACTTCTACTTTGAGTTAAAAAATAAAACAAAACACTGTTAAGAGAATGGAGAACTACAGACTGGCAGAAAATATTTACACATATCTGATAAAGGACTTGTACTTAAAATATACAAATGATTCTTAGATTTCAGTAAGAAAATTAAAAACCCACCTAATAAATGAACCAAAGATCTGAACAGTCATCAAATTAAATGCTAAAAACTTTCAAGGCTGTGGATTTGTTTGAGTCTTAAGGATTTTTATCTTTTGCTTTTATGTTCAGAATATATAGCCAATCTTCTTTCCTTCAATTTTTCCTATGTCTTGACTATTTCTGTAAATACATTCTAATCACCTTTTGGCCATAAACTGTGACATGCAGTCTTTGCATTGCTATTATTTTCTCTATAATTTATATTTGAACTTTTCATATATTCTATTATTTAATATTTATTTAGGATACGTTTGTGTAATAGCTGAGATACTTTAGTTTATGTTTTTATTTTTTAAATTTTCTGACCCTAGTTTTTATTGAAATAAACAGAGAATTCTATTCTATTTTGAATTTATTGAGGTTTTTGTTTTATACTTTTTTAGTACAGTATAATTTTTAATAAATCATCCACAAATATTTGAAAAAATTATACCATGTGTGGGGTACAAAGTTTGGTATACAGCTATTAAATTAATCTTGTGAAGCATATTTAAATCCTATTAATTTTTGACCCCATGATCAAAAATGTTTAGTCATGAAGACTAAATAAGATATGTTAAGTTTTCTACAACAATTGTGTTTCTTTAAGACTTTTCTTTCTCTTCTAATAGTTTCTGTTCTCTATTTCTTTGCTGTGTCATACAGTACATTATACATTCAACGTAGATCAATTTATAAAATAATTCTCTTTAATAACAATTTCCTTTGAATATTATTATTATTATTATTTTTTTATACAGCTGGGGTACAGGCCAGAGGTGTGGAGTGGTGAGAGGCTTCACCAGAGACAGAGTGGGGAGCAGAACAGGCAGATCAGAAATACACTGCTGAGGGGAGCAGCGGGCAAGGCAGGAGAGGTCTGCAGCACCATGTGGGATTCTCCCCAGCTGGGCATCGAACTCGCATCGCTGCTGCCGATAGCTCCACAGCCCAGTGCTTAACCGCTGCGCCACCAGGGAGGCCCTCCTTTGAATATTATTCTAATCAATATTACTACGCCAATCCTGTGTTATTTTGCCTCATTTGCTTTAAAAATGTATTTCTGCTTTGTCTACTTTCTCTCTCTCTTTTTATCTGTAAATCTTTTGTATCATGTTTTAGGTGAATAGAACACATACCCACATTTTGCTTTAGATGAAAGTTTTTGTCACTTAGTAGGGGACTTTAATTTGTTTATATCTATCAACATAAATGCTGTAAAGTCTTATTTCTCTCATCTTGCTTTATGATTTATATTTTATTGTTTTCTTACTTCTGTTTCAAAAGCACACATATTATTATTCTGATATAATTACATTTCTCTAATTATCCCTGCCAACATGAAACTTTGAACCTCTCTCTCATCTTTTCATCAATCCCATTTAAAACAGAAAATTTATCAAGCCAAGTGGGCCTCATCCATTTCTGTTTCTAAACAATACTTAAACAAACTGTTCCAAACATATCAACCAGCAAAAATGTCAATTGTTCTTCATTATTCTACTAACTGAATTTTCTAATTAGCCCTGCTTCCAGGGATACAGTGATTCAGTTTATCTTAAAATGTCATTTAAAATTGTTTGGGGAAAAATCAGAAATTAGCAGATTCATAACTCTTTAATTACTGCAAGGGATCTTGTTCATAGTTTCCGTATTCTCCTTTCCTCTGCTGTAGACTAAAATAAGAAGTCAGATCCCCTCGTTAAACCTTCAGATCAGCCCCAGATTACTAAGATTCGGCGCATTCCCGTGGAACAGGAGCAGCAGCACCAAGCGCGCCTTCTCTCCAGTCCCCTCACCCACCCACTCCTATTGGACACATCTAGGCACTGTCCTAGCTGGTCCCATGTCACAACTTTGCTCTGGCTGCTTTACTCCATATTGAGTTTTTCCTCATTCATTTTTTTCAAATCTCAACTGAAATTTTACCAACTTTCCCGTCAACTTCTCTAAATAACCAAAGAACTGGGGGTTGTTGTTCTACTTACTGGATCTCAATCACTGTCTTTGTTTTTTTTTTTTTTTTTTTATACATACAAGCTGGGGTACAGGCCAGAGGTGTGGGGCGGCGAGAGGGTTCACCAGAGACGGAGCGGGCAGCAGAACAGGCAGATCAGAAATACACTGCTGAGGGGAGCAGCGGGCGAGGCAGGAGAGGTCTGCCTCGCCATGTGGGATTCTCCCCGGCCGGGCATCGAACTCACGTCGCCTCTGCCGACAGCTCCACAGCGCAGCGCTTAACCGCTGCGCCACCGGGGAGTCCCCTCAATCACTGTCTTATAATAATTATTTATGTGTGACAAATGTCTCCTCAGTTGTTTTTTTTTTTAAGATTTATTTATTTATGCATACAAGCTGGGGTACAGGCCAGAGGCATGGGGCAGTGAGAGGGTTCACCAGAGACAGAGTGGGGAGCAGAACAGGCAGATCGATGGAAATACACTGCTGAGGGGAGCAACGGGTGAGGCAGGGGAGGCAGGAGAGGTCACCCGGGCCGGGCGTGGAACTCGTGTCGCTGCTGCCGACAGCTCCACAGCGCAGTGCTTAACTGCTGCACAACCAGGGAGGCCCAAATGTCTCCTCAATTTGACTATGGTATCCCTTTGGGCAGAAATTCTATCTTATACTTTGATCGTGGAATTTTACTAGATTTCATGATAGGGAAGAATCTCAAGGCTCATCCATAGATTGAGGACAAGGAAGACCAGGGTTATAGCCCAGATGTGATTCTAACTCAATGGCTTTTAGAAGCTCACTTCATTTCTTTGTATCTGCAAAGAAGGATACAGCCTAAACTGTAGGATGAAGCCTAAACCCACTTCAAAAGTTAATATCCTATGACTGGAAGACTAACAGTCATTTTACAAGAAGGACCAGACTTACAGACCAGAGAGAAAAAGCGATTTGCTCAAGTTCACAAAGTCAATTAATGGCCAAAACATAGTTAGAAATTAAATCTGATCTCCAGCCTGCTAGGAGCTATTTCAGCACAATCTCTGACTTTCCCATAGCACTAGCAGGAAACCTTGGTAAGACGGATACTCAATGAAAATATATGGATTGGCACAACCCTCAACTCTAAAATGGTATTAGTTTTTAAGATGCTTTTAATCTTTTGAAATTATAAATCTAGTATTTGTGGATGTAATATTGAATCGGCATTTGAAGATTCTAGAAAAATGAAACTAGTAAAGAAGTTTGTTTTTGGTGTTTGGCTTACATGGATGGACATAAGTGGGCTAACTTACTTCCTAAAATTGTGTATAAAATTTACTATGTAGCATATATATCTTTCTGAAAGGATAGTACAGAGTATTTTCTATAAAAGTCCAGATAGTAAATAGTTAGAACTTTGTGGGTCAGATGTCTGTGTTGCAAACTCTTCAAACCTGCCCACATACTGTGACTGTCCCTGCAGACAATACATAAAGGGGTGGGTGTGGCTGCTTTCCAGACGAGCTTTATCCATAGTAGCTGGAAGTGGGTTAAATTTGGCTCCCCAAGTCATAATCTGCTGACATGTGGTATAAAGTAGTGCTATTCACAAGAATTCTCTGCAACAATGAAAATGTTTGCTATCTCTGTTGTCTGCTATGGCAGACACTAGCCACATGTGGTTGTTGGTCACTTGAATGTGAAATGTCACTGGGGAGCTGAGATTTTAACTGAATTTTAAATTGAATAGTCACATGTGGCTACTGGCTGCCATACTGGATAGTACAGGTCTAGAACTTTCATCACAGAGTTAGAGGCATGGCAAAAAGCTACAAGCTCCCAGAGAAGTTCTCCTGCAAGGAAAAGTACACCAAGGGGAGGCCCCTCTTACCTTGCCATCACAGCACCTGCAAAGTACACTCACACTTTGCCTCAGATGGTTCTTGACTGATTGGTGCAAGAGATTAGCGAGCTGGTCTGACACTACGACAGATGCTCGGGGACCTGACACTGGGAGCACTAGCAGGGATAGGCTCGCTTCTTTCTCTCAATTTATCCTCCCGAAATTGTTTCAATAGTGACACTAATGGCAACTTACTTTCCTTATGGTTCCTTGATTACAGGAACATACTGTGAAGTGTGACAAATCAGCTGAAGAGATAGAAAGAAAACTAAATTTAGGTCACTGATAATGGTTAAAATAGAAGGCCTTTAAGTTGTACAGTGTTATTCAATCTTCAGAAAGTTTTGAAATACACTAGAACCTGGCTCTGGATTTAAGATTGGGGTTAGAAGCATTTCCTAATAAGGCTGATCACTACAGCATCTCGTTCTAACTACATCTCATCTACCTCTCCTGGTGAGTGTCCAAGTTGAGACAGAGATCTCTGCTCGCTGCTTTATTGTTGTCTCCTGCCACCTGTTCTATCTCTTCCAACTCGCCTGCTTGGTGAGCATATTAACTATCCTTTAGAGCTGGTGAAAATGGATCTATTAATCCCTATCTGGTGCCTGAATTCCAAGTTTTTTCATCATTTCTTTCATGGCTATAAAAAGAGTTACAAAGACTTTTCCAGATACTCAGCACCCCCCTACAAAGAATTACTCCCAGTGGGTTCTCAGCTTAGGTTGAATGTGCAGTTTCCTCGAATCTCCAAGAGATGAGATAGTTCAGTGGAAAAAACATTTCATCTCTCACACCCAGCCTTTTCCACTATAAAGAGTGGCTTTCCTGTGGCAAATTACTGATATCTCAGATCCTTTTAAGGACCTTCCTTGACTCTAATAGGCAAATCATGATTCAAAGCCCCCAGCCAACATATTGAATTAAAAGTTTCAGTAAGTATTTCTGACACAAATTGACTTTTGGTCTGGCCTCTTGGTTCTTGAGACTTCATGCTCTATCACTAGAATTCCCTGGCTAATATTAATAAAGTTGCTTCTTTTGATTCTTGGGATTTAATTAGCTTTATCCCCAGGGAAGTATGTGCATCATGGAACAGAGGGGACCATACTTCTTGGGAAACCAGCAGAGAAGAAATGATAATATGAGTCCTTGGGGGGCCCTGTGGATATGTAGCTTATAGTCTATAAATGGCACTGATCAGCTGAGGGCAGATTCCAAAAACCTTATGATCCCCAAAGGGTTCTGACAAGAAAATACAATATTTTGACTGTTCAATTCACACTGAAGCCTGCACTGGATGTTGATTTTAGGAAACAGAGTAATTTGTCTTGTTTCTCTGCCTCTATTAGAATGTTCCATCAGAGGAATGTTTCATTAGAATGGTAAATTACCCCATAAAATAATAAGCAAGGAAGAGACCAATTAAGACTGGATCCAATCATAACCAGGAGTTTCTTTATTCCAGTATTTTTTTTCATTACCAACAAGACATTTGATGATGCTGAGTATCCCAAATAAACAATCACCCACATAAAATGTCACTATCTTCCTTTTAGTAAAATGTCTTAGTAGCCTGAATCCTAATTTCTTTTAGATTCACTGTGATTTCTTACATATGCAAGGATCGAGGGACATGTGCACATGTGTTTCTATTACCTTTTTATTACAAATATAAACCTGTATGAAGTAGGCAGAATCATATTATGAACCTTCTATGTGCAAACAAACAATGGCAATTCCTGGTCAGTATTGCTTCATCTAAGCTACCTACTCTTTTCCTCTCCCTCATGGCTTTGAGACAAGTTCCAGACATTATATGATTATTATTATTCTAAAGAAATGCCTCTTATCTCCTTTCCCTGATGTGTTATGTTATCTACTTTTCACTCCAAATGTTTTATTTTGAAGCAAATCCCAAATGTCATATTTTTTAGTAATCCCTTTCTTCCTTCAGCCTGATATGTTCCATTATAAATTTAGTTATTCATTAGTTTTAACAGCAGTGACCACAATAAATTAACAGGTGCGACCTGGTCAGCATAGAAAGCATCAGTTAAAAATCCAGTAAGGCCAGTGAGGAAAGTTCCATTCTCTAGAAAGGCCAGAATGTGATTAGAAGACAGTATTTTATTTTAGCAAAAGCAAAAAAGCAAATGGAATCTCCTGGCCAGAGCTGCTCTCCATAGCAACACAGAAGTCTTTCAGACACAGGGCCACTGTACTGCAAGCTTCCATATGGGAAGCAGAATGGGCACAGAGAAAGCTATCTGAAGGCAACTTATTTTGAAAACGTTATCTTCGTGAAGGGAATTGCGTGTACGTTAGCACATTTCTAGGTAAACAGCTGGAGGTAAAAAAAAAAATAAAAAAATAAAAATTAAAAAAAAAAGCAGAACTGTCAGATGCAAAGGGTGAAAAGACAGGGATACTGGCTCCTCAGAGAACCCACTTTGCCTCTTCCCCAGCATCAGTTCCTCCACATGGGGTGGTATTTTAGCCTCAATCTTCTGCATGTGGAGAAGACACAGCCACACCTATAACCCTTCTCAGAGGGAACTGTGATCACAATTGGGATCATGTTTAATTAGAAATTATACATTAATTCCCAGGAAAGTTCTGCAGTGGATGTCCCTGTGAGCACAGTGTGGACACAGCTTAATGAGAGCGGTCCTTGGGCTTTTACCTGGTGGGCCTGTGAGTTGTGATGATTATTTAAGCTCTTTCTTTGCCTTATAAGAAAACAATAAATAAAAAATATTTTGTTTGAAGCTAACCAAACAAAGCAAAGGGTAAGTAAAATGTCTCCAGCGAGCTGCGCCTACATGACGAGCAAAGCTGCTCCGAGCGCAGCCGCCGGGGTGAAGGAGCCTCCGGAAGCCGGGTTTCTGCACTGCCAGGCTCTCCCCTCCCGTTTTCACTGGCGCTTGTCTGCGAGGCCTTGAGATGCTGCCTGCAGAGTCAGGACCCCAAAGCTCTGCCAGTCAAGGCGAGGCTGTCACGGGCCCGAGGCATCAATAAACTCATGTTGCAGTGTGACACCTGTGTAGAGAATATTTATCTTTCTTGGCAAAGAGCCCAATCTCACTTCCCAGACTCCTTGCCTGATTTTGGTGATACAGACCTGGGAATTATTCCAAGACATTAGACAATAATGGGGATGTTACTATTTTAAAAGCAGATACTGCCCTCCCCCCTGGCTGAACTGAACACAGGAATGGAGGTTTTCACAAAATACTACTGAGACCTCTTCACGTAAGAATTTCTCAAATGCTTATTTCCCACCTACTGTATTCCAGAGATCATACTAGGTTATGAAAATGGTTAAAACAATCCTACTACTCTTAGGCAGCTCTTGGTGGGAAGGAGACACATACCAAAAAATAAACACTACCACAATGTGATCTAGGTTAAAACTGAGGTATGGGTTTAACACAATGGGACAAAAAGAGATGAGTGAATAATGACCTCTACCATTTTTCTTCTTATTTCCTCCTACTCCCAATTCTTTGGTAGCCTGTGGAATGGAAGATTTATGAGGTGTCATTCAGGGCTCAGTCCCACATTCCATCTACTCTGCTACCGACCTGAACACTAAAGACATATCACTCTCTAAGAGCATGATAGTCTACAGGTATATGATAGTCTGACAGCAGGTGATGAGAGAGGGTAGAAGGAGGTTAGGAAAAGCCAACCTCTGCTATCTGCCTGGAAATGTCTGATTATATTGTTCTCATGCTGATTGAGTTAAAACAGCAAAAGTCCCTCTGCTTCTCAGAGGGTGACAGAGAAGGAAGACACTCCACTGAACCAGGCTTAGGACTGCAGATAGCAGCAGGTCATTGAAAAGCCATAGTCATATTACGACCCAGCAATGCCACTTTTGGGAATCTACCCAAAGGACACAAAAACACTAATCCAAAAGGATACATGCATCCATATGTTCATTGCGGCACTGTTCACAATAGCAAAGGTATGGAAGCAATCCAGATGTCCAAAAATAGATGATTGGATCAAGAAGATGTGGTACATATACACAATGGAATACTATTCAGCATTCAAAGAAGATAAGCACATGCAATTTGCAGCAACATGGAAGGAATTAGAGGGGATCATACTCAGTGAAATAAGCCAGAAAGAAAGAGAAAAATATTGAATGGTTTCACTTATAATAGGACTATAAGGAAACCAAATAGGAGAGAGACACTCAGTGGGTGGTGAGGGGGTGCGGGGGGAGGGGAGGAAAGGGCACAAAATGGAGTAGAAAAGAACACAAGGGACCATGGAGATGGATCACAGGTGAATTGGTGGTGGATTACCCAAGGGGAATACAAAATGTAAAAGACATAAATATGAATAAAAATATATACAAAAAAAAAAGAAAAAAAAAGAAAAGCCATAGCCATATTAATTGTAAAAACAGTGAAAAACTGTACAACCTGGCCTGATGACTTTGCTTTTGAGTCACCCACATTCCAAGGAAATATCTGGTTATATTCATTCATTCACCAAGCATTAAGACAGCACCTGAACTCCAATTATAAACCGAGCATTTGAATGTCTTCTCACATTAAATCCTCCTAGTGGGCTTTACTATTGCTACTTCACAGAGAATGAGGTTAAAACATTTGCCAAAGGCTCCAAAGGTAAATGATAGGTACAAAATTTGAACCTAGGACACTAACCCCAGTCATGTTCTTTCTACATCACTACTGTGGGAATACAAAGAAGCATAAAGTATAGTTACCGCTTTGAGGAGGGGGCATATCCCAGTGAGAGAGACAGAGATAATCTAGAAAAACGTCACCCACTTTCTCAATAGAGAACACATCTCCCACTTATTCATTACTGGGTCTTAGATGACTGGGCATTTGGGAGCCAAGATTCTTAGGAGGGATCTTTAGAGTTTGTTATTGCATTATATTTATACTATACCATTTGATCAACCCAATAATTCAAGGCTCAGAAAGGTGAAGGACATTGCTCAAGATTATGTAGCTACTGATAGGTGCAGCCAGACTGCCAATGAAAGGTTTTCTAGTTCCAAAGACCACCTTACTTTTCATTACATCACATTGCCTCTGAGGTTCCTCGGGTGAGATGGACTGTGGACTGGTTGCATAAAAGCTACATAGTCCGGAGAGTCTACCATGGGCAGGAAGTTTAATGTCTAGACAAGCTCTATATACCAAGGCAGCAGTAGACAGTGGCATATGGGCTTTGACCATTAGACCTGGTTTTTGCTTCCAGTCTAGTGGAAGAGACTGGGGCAACTAAGATAGTGGCAGGTGGTAGCGCCATCAAGTCCACATTCACCATGGCAGGGCTGTTTTGCTGAGTTGGTTTTATTTTTTACTGTGGATAATTTTAAGCATATACAAAGCTGGAGAGGATGGTATAACAATTTCTGTGACCCAACTACAATGGTGACCAACACATGGCTAATCTTGTTTATTTATACTTCCTTCACTGCATTATTCTAATTAATCCCAGACATTATAGAATTCCTTCTGGAAATATGTATGTAATGTAACCTTTGTAAAAACAAAACTACATAATTACCACACCTAAAATAATAATTCTTTCATATTATCAATACTGTCAGTATTCAATTCTTGAATGTATTTCACATAATGATTCTAACGTTTTCTAAAATCAGCTTCCAAATAAGGTTCAAACATTGAAATTGGCTGTCTCTTAAGTCCACATTTAACCTATAAATTATTTCCCTCCTTCTTTTTGTTGCAATTTACTTGCTGAAGAAACCAGTAACTTGTCCTGTCACTCATTCTGGATTTCGTTGCATGCATCCACATCTGGGAAAGATTTTTAGGGTAAAGGATGAGGAGTTCACAGGAACCTGATCAGGCATAGCATGGATTATAGGTTCTGGAGTCAGAGAGATATGGGCATAAATTCTTGAATTGCAGCTAACTATGAATTTGAACAAGTTACTTAATCCTTATTCTTTTAAACTATAAAATGGGCTTGAAAAATGAAAGAGCTTACGAAGTGGTAAATTCTGTTAAGAGGTAATTATAAAAGAGTCTGTAATAGTCTGAAGAAGCAGCCGGCATCCCTGTTTTTTATTCTCTCCCCTATGTTGTCCCTGGAGTGGAAAGCACCAGTGAGGCGACTTCAGGGAGCATTCACTCCACTGCAGAGCGCCCCTGGGCAATCTGCGGCTTCGTTTTACCGGCACAAAAGAACATGATGTGGATCAATTTCTAAGTTTGAAAACCATTCTGTTTCTTAATTTCCCTTGTGTCATATATCAAAGCATCACCATTGATTAGAGCTGTGAGCGCTTGTGACCAAGATCACACTGTTGAAGTGCTTCGACTGATAGAAGGGGAAATGGTGATCCAGAGAGTCTAGTGGCTAGCCAGTCTCTGACTCCCATTCCAGAAACCATTATTCTGGAATTAATGGTTTTAATTGAATTAATATAAACCATATTCTAGAATTAGGGCCACTAGCTGTGTTTCTTCTGTTTGCAAGCTGAAGCACTATACTTCAATACATCTATTCTCCTTTCTGGTTTTAGACTTCTTCACTGCATGTATTCCCATCTAATACACCACATAATTTACACAGTTATGCATATTTGTTAGTCTGTCCCGTCTAGAATGTCAACTCCACAAGGGCAGGGACTTGGTCTGTTTTATTTGCGGCTGTGTCCCCAATTCCTACCATGATGTCTGGCACAGAGAAAGCATTCTGTTCATATCTGCTAGGTTGAGCCATGTTCAAAGCAGCCCCTTCAGTTGCAATTTGGGGCATCCACACCAAATAACATCTCTCTCCAAGATGACACAAAAGGTTACAAGCAATTACTATTTGCTAATGCTCTTCAGATTTCTATTATGCTTATTTTCAAAATTTGGTTTGGTGTTTATGTTCCTGCCTATAATTTATGTTCTGTTTCCAATCTGTTATTCACTAAGCCATCTGGGCAATCTGCAAGTCCATTACCCATGATTTGGAGTATCTAATTTCTTATAATAATATTATTGATATCTGCCAAGATCTTCAAGATCTGGCAAAAATCTATTACCTCCCTTTCAGATAATGGTTACTGCTTATTGCTTCCTTAGCAAAGGTGGTGAAAACTCAGCATTTTTACTGAGAGCTAGTTCAAGCATCTTGTATGGGGGGTAATATACATTTTTTAAAAAAGCCATCATAGTAATATGGTAACAGCAATGCATGTGTTCCTTGGGGATGCAAATCCCATTTAATTTCCCTATTTTCAGATTTAGATGGGCAATAACAGGGCTGTATAAACAGTCTTTGTTAGTCCAGGAACCTGGAATGCTTTTCAATCACTCACAGTAACATAACTGTAGTTGACAGTTGAATAAACCTGCACTCTCACAAGCTCTAAGAGGTTAACAAACTGTACCATGCAGACCACACTGGCATTTGCAGTGGCTTCCTCTCCCCATCTATGCTGAAAGAGGCTGCTGCAGGTGCTCCATACAGAGAAATTAATGCCACCTACCACTTGAATTCTGGGGGCCTCAGCTATCTGGGCTCTGTCTTCTGGCTTGGTATCCAACTTTATTGCTCTATCTATGCCCAGTCACTGGGACAGTCTCCTTTCCTTTTGACTTGGCATCTCTCCAAGACCCAATTTATAGGCCTTTCTCTTGGTCTTCCATACTGTAACCTGAGGGCCAAGTTTGCGCAGCCAGGTTTGACTCAGGTCCCTGAGGACCTTGCCAACTGGACCCTGTTTGGGTAAAAGGACACTTGGTGTCACTTTCAAAATATTCCAGAGGCATCTGTAAGGTACAGAGTATGGTCACATGTCTTATCCACAAAAGAAAATATGTTCATGTTTGTTTTCATGTTCTACCACCCCCTTCCTCTTGGAGTGGCAAGGTTCTCTGTTGCTACAGACCTCTGCAGTTAAATACCAACACAATGATGCGCAACTGATAGTTCAGCACTCTCCACTGCCTGGAAACAAACCTAGTGGTCACATAGCTCCCTAAGTGATGATGCTAGAGGTGTAAGTGCTACAGTGTATACCTTCGCAGCTGGTGGGCACCTAGTTTCGCTTTAAAAAATATTAAAAAATATTTTAGTTCTAATAACCTATCAGCAGGGAACCACTATTCATAATCAGGTGAGTATACTTAGATGTAGCAAGACATCTAAGTCAACAACTTTAAGATTATACAGCGAGAAGATGATGATGCCAACATTTCTACCAAGGCATTTTGACTATATTGTCTCAAAAGAGATTTTCCAAGAGTACTTTGAAAGGTCAAAGGGCAATGGAACTCCACCTTGTCATTGCCATTGTTATTTTCTCAGAGAGATGCATCTATCAGTAGTTATAAGCTTTTGGTTTGGGTGAAGCATTTTTTAAGGCTGGGCTATTTCAAATCCTACACAGACGCTATGTGTTCTTGTCCCCTAGGCTTTGAGGTAACATTGAATCTATCCACTCATCACCAAGAAAGATTCCACACCACAAAACACCAGAAAATCCTTACAGCCTTGGATCTCTGTGGCACTAAGTGTAGAAATGGGTTTAGTGTACAGGGTATAGCTCTCTGGTGACACTGGTTGGAAGAGCTAACTAGAAACGCAACTTCAGATGAAAAAGTGACTTTGAAAATGGGGTTCTCTGTGAAGACCAGTTGTTACCACCATTCTTCCCCAATGCACACATATTCCTAGGAGAAACATCTGTTTCACAATTGAAAATGGGTCTAGAAATTGTGTTCCATTACTGAAACGACAACTAATAATCTGAAAGTGCCTTTGAAGGCAACTGATCACCCTATTTGGTTGTGTGTTCAATTAGTATCTACATAATTTAATAACAAAGCTGTCATCTTCTCCTATGAAGTAGATGCCGAATACTGATGAGAGGTGGCACATGTGTTGGATTTATCATCATCCTTTCTATTTCCCCAAACTATTAAAAGCATTTTTTTCCTTCCAAATATTACTCTGTCTAATAAAATCTGAGCCATTTCTTTTTTTTTTTCCCCTTGAGCTGTTCTTTATCTTGATTTGATGGAAAAGGAAAAAAACTCCTTAAAAATTCCTAAAGGAACCGGTTTCATCCACTTATTTATGAACAAGCATGGCAAAAATCAAATCAGGAAAATCTTTGACTAAAGATATTAATAGAACAGTGGAAAGGAGTCAATCTTGAATTAGATTACAGTGCATAAGAAAACTGTCATCTAATCGGTAGCAGCTTTCTCTAATTCCAATCATGCATGCATTAGGGAAAAACCTTAAATACACATTAAAAAGGTCTTCAGGCTTTAATGCCATTATCAACGCTCTCTTCACAGGAGATAGCAATAACTCGTAGTGTTGCAGTAGAGGTGGTGGTTCCTCTCCCTTTCAGGGACACAGAGAAAAAAATCTAAAATTCTGGTTTTAAAAGAAAGTCAGAGGACCTACTAACTGCAAGGAGAAATGTAGTTACACAGTGGAGAAAGTGAAAACCACCTTGATTGAGTGATGAAAAAACTAAAATGTACCTTCAGATGTGCTGCCCTAAGAACACACAATTACCTAAGTGAAATTCTACTTTGGAAGCACAACATGAATGTCATCAGGAGGAAACATTAGACAAAGAAAAAGCAAAGACCATTTATCTTGAATTATATTTTAAAATAATTTACAAGTCATTGTCAAAACTATAAGTATTTTTTGAAGTTTTTTTTTTCAAAGTGTGTTTTTAAAACTTTCAATGTTATTAAAGGCAAAAAAAGCCTGAGGAAATGTTCCACATCAAAGACACATGACAACTAAATTAATTACGTAGTTCTAGACTGGGTCCTGTACAGGACAAAAATATGCTATGAAGTACATTCCAACAGATAAAATCGGAACGAGGATAACTGATCAGATAAAAGCATAGTAACAATGTTTAGTAATGCAGAGGTTGGTAACTCCACTGTGGTTTTGTAAGAAAAGTGTACACAGAAATATGTAGGGATAAAGGACATAATACATGCAACTTATTCGCAAATGGTTTACAGATAATCGCATAGTTACAGAGAGTGAATATAGCAAATGGTTAAAAAATGCTAATATTCAGTGGATATGAATGAGAATATGTTCTTTAAACTGTACTTACTTTTCTATATGTTTGAAATTATCTTAGATAAAAAACATTTAAAAAGTCACTTACTTATGTCAAGATGTCAATTCCCCAAACCTGACCTATAAATTTGGTACAGTTTCTATCACCATCATAGGAGGTTTGTTAGTAGAAACTAAGATGATGCTAGAATTTTTGGGGAAATGCAAAAGATAGAGTAGTCAAAATATTTCTGAAATGTTGGAGGACTTGAGGACTTACACAAACTGACTTCAAAACCTACTACAGAGCCTCTCTGGTGGCCTAGGCGGTTAAGTCTCAGAGCTATTACTGTGACAGCCTACCGCAATGGCCTGAGTTCGATCTCTGGCCAGGGAGCTAATCCACATGGCGCAGCAGACCTCTCCTGCCGCATCTGCTGCTACCCTGAGCAGTGTATTTCAGCAGATCTGCCTGTTCTGATCCCCACTCTTCCATGAATCTTCTTGCCTCCCGCACCTTTGGCCTGCACCCCAGTTCTAAGCAAAAATAAATAAATAAAATCTTTAAACAAAAACAAAAAATCTTACTATAAAGCCACGGTAATCAGACAGCATGGCAGCAGCACAAGGACAACCATAAAGATCAGTGTAACAGAATTGAGGGTCTAAAAATAAATACTGGTGGTCAATAGAGTTTTGGTAAAAGTATAGGGCAATTAAAGGGTGAGGGAAACAGTATTTTCAATAAATGATGCTGGGATACCTGGATAGACACAAGCAAAAACAATGAACTTAGATCAGTTCAGAGGGAAATGTAATATGTAAGGTTTCCATTTTTTCAGACCATTCTTGTCTGACCATGGCTGAATCAGGGTGTCAAACCACTGGTTCAGCGTGAGATGACCCCAACTTCTTTTATGGCACATGTAGGAAAGGTAAAGAATTGAGCCAGGCAGTATGTACCAGGCATTAAGGTGGTTTCTTCTTGTTACATGATTTTATTTAATCATCATGATGGCTAATGAAGTTGATCATTATTCTCATTTTGCAGGTTTGTGCTCAGCAGCTGCTAGGACTGCAATGCCATATTAGCATGGTTTGATGAAGTTGGGGTCTTACATCATGAGATTTATTGGAAGTAACAGCTACCCCATGTTGACGGTGGCTTCTGTAGCAGAGCATGAGAAAAACAAAGCCCTGAGCCAAGTACAGTTATAAAGTCAAAAACTACATTAATGAAAAGATACTCCAATTTCTTGCCTAGGCAGAAAAGAAAAAGTAACTACATTACTGTACAACTATTTGTATTTCCAATAGATTTTTTTTAAAAAAGCTACAACAAAGTAATTAATTAAAATTGGATTTCCTTGCTATTTCATTATGATAATAAAGTTTTTCAAAGTGAACTGTTATATAGTAACATGTGATGTCATCTTCACAAACCAACCTTGTGTCAGAAAATTAACAGTATTTGTTTTAAGGGTGCACATGGTTTTTTAATGACTAAGGCAGGCTTTCATATTTCATGAAGATTGTACAATACGTAAAAAGATAATGACTAGACAATGACCAGATTCCTTCAGGACTTAATTTTTTCTTGATTTTAGGAGAAGGATACTAGGAAGTTATTTGCAGAAGTATACTGACTCAGCAACTTGTTAAATTACGATAATTTTCCATACATAGTGAAATACTTAGGAAGGCACCGAAAAAAAGACTTGTTTTAGCAAACCTTGATGATAAAGTTCATCATCCATGAGATTTGTCACTACTATGAAACCTTTCCTTTGAAAGGTTCAAAACTTGCGCACTTAACCTCTGTGAGTGCTATCTATTCCCTGTGGGGACCACGGCTGACACGGCTGATGTAAGACAGAGGCTGTAGCCATGTACACCTAAACATGATGGTGTCCATTAGAATGCTATGCAGAAGTGTTTCCAAAATGACAACTTTTAATATATAAATGCACACAGTGATTATTCTTGAGATATTTGCTACCATGTTGGCTTTAAAGACCATCTCTTTATACAATTAGAAAACTTGGAAAACTGAAGATCAATGTTATGAAAAATTATCCCTAGAATAGCTGGATTTTCAAAAAGATCTCTGATTCTGTTCTGTTTCCGGGACCACTTGAACCTCTACTAGGAGAACTCATCAAAAATAGTCAAAACATCAGACAGAGGCATAGGGGGTCCACTGTTGTACCTACAAACTCATTTCAGACTTGAGGTTCCACCAAGGAGTGAAATAAAAGGTGAATGAGGTTTAATACTACTCTTCTCACACTTACAGAAAAACAGTGACCCAGAGGGCTAACATCACGTGAAGATTAGAGTGAAAAGATTGTAATACTAAATGTAGATTAGAATAGAAAATTCAGATTTATGAAATTTTGTATTTTTAATGGGTAACTTTGGAATATATCTCCAGTCCATCAAGGGTGTAAATTCCTTGATAGGTAAGGTTTGATAAGTCGTGTATGTGCAGGCAGACATGCTTGTCCTGGTGGTCCCAGGTTTGTCAGTTTTAATTTTAGTGAGATCATGAGCAGAGAGAGGCCTGAAGTCACACCTTTGAACTTCAGATAATGAAGGGGGCAAGATCATGAACTCATTGATGGTAGAAGTCCAGATCTTAGAGATCTGGGCAGTTCCCTCTGCACCACCCAATTCCACCCCCTTTCTCAGCCCTTTTAAGCTGTGAACACCGAGACGCAGTGATGTGGCGGCATTGTCGGGGTCCCCCATCATGTTTGCGACAGGCAGGGCAGGCAGCCAGGCGCCCTGCCCGACGTGGGTAGGCGAGTGCACTTCTGAGTTGCACCCATGTTATGAAGAAATCAAGACACCAAAAGGCAATGAGAAAAAGTGAAAAAGCTAAAGCTTAAAACATGGTTTTGCACAATGAATACGTATTTGTGTTGGTTTTTGAATATTAGGAATGTGAAACTAAAGGCAATCAAAATGATGGTTAGTCAGTACAGGCTTGCAGAGACAATAGAATTGAAAATGACTGTGTTAAATGCTTTTCTATTACTTGTCTTTCCCCCTAATCCCATCCGAATCATCACTTTTATCTCCTAAATATGCACTGTTAAGAATCCCCCAAAGTCATTATTAATAAGTGAGCCAGCCGGTGCTTATAAACCATTTTACAAACACAAAAGGCTCTGCAAATGTTATTCTTATTACTGAAACTCATTCAACAATGGCATAATACAGTATTCCCAGACAATGCTTCTTAGCAATACTCACTGTGCATGATAGAAAATGACAGTTCATGCCTGAACTCTGGTTAAACCAGTGAGGTGAGCTGAGGGAAGTACATTTTCCACATTTCTGTGTTGAGAGAATCAAAACGACCAGATGGGAACCCAGCAGTTTCAGCCTTGCGGACTACACGCTGCTGCTCCATACAGGTTATGATGTTCCTTAGAATGTAAAAACACAGCTTGGGGAAGAATTACTTTTTTTGAGGCCCTGTGCTTGGTATTAAAACTAAACATAGGCTTGCTGAACATGTACTGGGGCATCTAAGGGCCATGGAATGGGAGATCTTTCTAACATTGCTCTTTAAGTTTCCTTACATACTCTGGGTAAACCACCCCTAAAACACTGATGTCTCATACATGACAGAACAGACAGTAGAAGCTTTGCTTGTGTGTGTGTATCAGGGTCTGTATTGACTATATTTTCTTTTAAAAATGAACAACAGATTGATTTACTACTGATTTACAAACCTATATACATTTCTGGGGTACATCTTTACCTCTCTGTGAATATATCACCTCACCTACCATCAAACTTTCAGTGCCCATCCCACCAGCAGGTTGATGTACTCCATCTTATACCCCTTTCCCCCCCGCCACCTCCCCTGTAACTTGTATTTTTTATATTCCTAAACTCTGGCATCTGGGAGCTTGCCTACCCGGGGAGGGACAGCCCTTTCAGGGTTAGCTAATTCCTAGGGATAGTAAATTTACTAGTGATTCTGCTTTTAACATGCAGACTAACCAATCCTAAGTCCACACCTTAATTCACATTAATTCTGCCCTATGAAAACCACAATGAAGATTCTTGCCCTGACCCCCCCTCCCCCCCGCCCAGGATTGCTTCTCTGTGGGCCTGTTGTGCCTCCTGTTTCCAGAGATTGCGGTAGGGACATCTTCCTTCATGACAGTCATTTCTGTGTTGTATTATATCCTATTAAACAAATCCTGGGTACATTTTAAAGAGAGACCCTGACCTAGTTACCCAGTTATATTCATAGTCAGCAAACACAGAGAGGGGTGGTAGATTTCTCTTCTGAACACATGCAAAATTTACCTCTTTACCTGCCACTCTGTTGTTCCAAGACTGGCTACAGGTTGCCAGGCAACACCATTAGGTATGCTGCAAAAAGTTTGGACATTAATCACTCTCTTTCAGGTCTTATTTACTGAGGTGTTATGTTCTTAAAATGTGGTCAGGACCAATCTCCCCTCTCCCACAGAAAATCATTTTTTATCTTTTGCACAAACATTTTTGACACTTTGAATGACTTGATAGATGTACACCTTCACTCCAATTCTTCTGACTTCCTTTACCTCTCTCAAAATCTTTCTCACTTTTTTTTCTGAGCAGAGATTGGCATTTTAAGTACAAAAAAGAAAAATCCCAGTTGTAGGATGGGAGGTTGACAATCTATTGTCACTAATAGACACACTGGCATTGTTCCAAGCATGGTCTGATATCCTAACATCTGTCTCAGGGAGAGAGAAGTATGCCTGAGCCACGCACACATCTGTCCTGGCAACTATGCAGGGACACAAATGAAACACTCTATAAATTAAATTTGAGTGAGCCACATGCCTAATGAGCATTATTAGTGTATCTGCATGAATTTAAGAAAAAAACTGTTTGCCTGATGTTATTCTGACCTCCTTCAGAGACCAAGAGAATCTAAGAGTTGCAGCTCAGACCTGATTCTTGCTGTATTGTCTTGATAAAAAGTCTTAGGATGCCCCCGCCCCCCGCAAACCTAGACTAGGGTTCCATCATTCTCTTTGGTTCAATTTCTATTTTTCCTCCCACCTAATGAGAAACCTCTTTTCTTACATTCTACATATACCTTTGAATCAGCTACACACGTTTTTGTTCAAACCTTGTTTCTGGCTTTCATCCTGACGCTCACCCCACATTTGCCTCTCATCTTCCTGGGCCAGCCCTCAGCCTCACTGTCCGCCAGTGGACCCAAACCACCCCGTCCTGCTTGCTGGCCTTGCCCCATCAGTGGCCTTGGTTTAGGCAGGTCCCTCCTCTAACTTGTTCTTGCTCCATGAGGAGTGGGAGAGAGATCTGGACAAACATAAGGCTCAGCAGCAATGTCAGACTTGCATTTTATCAGTGTTTTTGGGTGGTCACGCACCTGACATTAATCATTTAATACATGATACTCTTTGGTTAGCCTGGTTATTTGGTATTTTCAGTTCTGGATAGGGAGTAATGTGATTTCTTTGTGCATCAGATTTTTCATGCACTGTGTGTAAATACAAAGCCTCATGAGAGTTCTAATCACTGCTTCCTATGTATAATTCCTACTTTAATGATGTAAATGGTTATTCTACATTTAATGAACTCAAAAAAATAAGGGCTTTGGGGGCAGATTTAAATCTCTACTTCACTGCTTTGATAGCTTTAATGTTTCTTTGATTACTTTGGCTCGGTTTGTTTGTTTAATATTTAGTAAATTCTTTTGAAAATTTAAGCAGAACTTTAGAAAATCGAGAAAGAAAGGGACTTTTGTTAATGTCTGAATCAGAGCATTAAGGGTAGACACACATTTGCACATTGGACATACTAAGAACAATAGGACTGAAAATAAGACAAAGGAGAATTTCGAAGAAACAGTCAGTTTGGACAAGAGACCTTTTTGGTCTTGAAATGCTCAGTGTTTTTTCATTTTAATAAGCAGGTTGCTCCTCTACAGACAACCTTATTACCATTTATTAGCTATGAAAAGTTTTTCATTCAGGGGGTCTTGGAACTACACACCATATGGTTTTCTCATTATTAGTGGATTCAGTTGCAATGGTGGTGTTGCTTATCTAACATCATCACCTCTGGCTTACTTATCCCCTTGCAAGGATGAGATAAAGAAGAATAACCAAGTTGTCCAGCAGCCAGTCAGTGGCAGCCCTAACACTGCCCAGTATCCTCCTCCTGGCTTTTCAGTTCAGGAAGAACCCGAACTGGATGTTGAACATCCTGGTTTGCCAAAGAATGCTCTTGGGCAAATCACTGCACATTTCTACTCTTCACCGGAAAATTTAGGGTGTTTTCTAGATAATGCTTAATAATAATAACCGACCCTAACAATGGGCTTTATCGTTCACATAATGCTTTCAGGATATTTCATTTCATGTTAAACAACTTCCCAGGTAGGCAGATGTGCTAGCACCATGTCTACTTGTGGACAAGGAAATATAGGTCAAAGGGTTACCTAATGACCTCAAGATCATACGGCTAGACAATAGCAAGCAAGTATGGAAGTTGAGCTCCAGGAGCTCTGCTCTGTCCATTTCTCCATCTCTCTCTCTAGAGGAATTCCTCTCAAAGGCTTCTTCTAGACCTCAAATATTTTGATTCTCATGGTTCCAAGAAAACTGTTCAGTTTCTGTAGCAAAAATTTTGGATAACTTATACCAATCTCCAAGTTTGTCCTTTGTATCAAACAAACATAAAAAAAAAGTGCTTATGACCTATATGTTAATATATAACCTTAGCATTCCAAGTTTTTATAAATTCATTCTTTTCCTATAATTTGTTCCAAAAGTCCAGTGGGGAGTAGCTTTAATTTACTTGATAGATCAAGTCCACATGCTTTTGCTACCAGTAATACTCCTAGCACTGGTGAAATTTGATTTTAGACAAGTAATATACATTATTTAGTTGGTGGTTCTGCTCTCATTAGATTGAAATGACATGTACTTCAATTCATAATTTTTTTTTTTTTAGGGAATGTTAAGTCCTTGAAATCTCACAAATCTGAAATTACCTCAACTGCTAATCAGCCAGTATCATTAAAGGGAATAGACTTGTCAATCATCTCCTGAATGCCACTATTTCAGTGGCAACTATTTAATAAAAGTTGCTGTGCATTTAGTTTTAATTAGTTTCTATCAGCAGTGAGAGAAGTTTAAAAAATAATGAGGCAAACCAATAAAAACACATCTCCATACTGCTACTTGTGAATTAAATTGATTCCATCTTCTGCAGACAGGAGAATTATCCCAAGAGGCAAATTTTTCATCCTCACAAATAATCCTAACACCAGGATTAAAATTAAATTGCCCCAAAATTGTATTTTAAGGAAGTAGGGAAATATTCTGAGATGAGTCATCACTGCCCATGGGTCTGTGACATCACCCTGGACTAAATTATTTCACAATTTTCTCTGACTTCTCAACTCTAATTTGGATTTGAAAAGAAGTCAAACAAATAATGTAAAATTGTGACTTCACTTTTTATTACTACAGTCTTCTGTAAAAGTCAGAGAAATTTAGAGCTATGTTGTTAACGATCAAAGCAGTTCTAGGGCTGGAAAATTTTTACTGGACAATAAAAGTTTCTTCCTTACATTTAATGCTATTACTTTTCCTTTGCCTGAGGAGGCCTTGTACTTTATAAAGAAGAGAACTACAAATGTTCATTACCCATAAAAGCACTTCTAGTAAATTATATTCATTTAAATCACATGAAATAAGGCACAGAGGACCAAACACTTAAGAGAGTAGAAAATTAATATTCAAACACAACAAATTAAAGATCTTCTGTACATTGGTCTGATCTATGTTAGGCAAAAGGATGGCAGTGTTCCAAACTGCAGCCTCTCCTCTCGGTACTAAAGCTGATTTCCATGTTACTAGCAATGATTGGGAACAATTCTAAAATTCAAGCCAGCAATTTCTGAGCTCTTCCACTGTACTGAGATGATGGTGCCTGCTTTCCACTTGAATTAGGTCAGACTCTGTGACATCAAAGTATCTTCAGGTCATGTACATAAGTGTGGACATGTTCCCATCATAATTAACTGGAGAAAGAGGATAAGGACTTCCGCTGCACATGAACACGCTTGAGCCAGTGAAAGCACTCGATATTCTTTTCACAAAGAAACTAAAAATAAAGGGTCCTAATTTGCTAGGTGCTTGAAAGTTGGCATTGGTTAAAAGCAGGAAGTTGGTAAAGGAATTCTTAAGATCTAATCCAACTCATGAATGTGTATTATGTCAATTTTTGGCCTTAAGTGCATCTAATCCAATGTTGGATGGTGTCCAAGTTCATTCATTTCATAGGCAACATTTGTCAAGAGCTCATTATGTGCCATGCCCTGTGTTAGACTTAGGAATAGATATAAAGATTTCTGCCCTTGAGGAATGTGATAAAGGCTTTCATGGAGAGAACTAATTCAGTGGGAATCCAGAGGAAGGTATGACTGACTCCACTTGCAGATTCAGGTTTGAAGAAAAGTAGAATGGCAGATGGCCTAGATGTCAACTCTATTAATGAGAGTGAATTCTTCGGGCCTCCCTATCTCAGCCCTATAACTTACATGTCCTGATGTCAATCCCCAGCCAGGGAGCTGACCCACATATGGTGCAGCAGACCTCTTCTGTCTTACCCACTGCTCCCCTCAGCAGTGTATTTCAGTAGATCCTCCTGTTCTGCTCCCCACTCTGTTTCTGCTGAATCCTCTCACTTCTCTTTCTCCCCACACCTCTGGCCTCCACCCGTTCTTATATGCAAAAATAAATAAATAAATCTTAAAAAAAAAAGTGAACACTTCCCAAATGTTACTCACTGGAAAATTGATTTCTGTGTGCCTCAGAAAAAGTACTTATCTAACAAGGTTAAATTACACGAGCTTCTGTTTTCTATTTTTTTTTTTAAGAAATGTATCACATTTATGGTATATATATTCCTTTTCTCAAAGCTTTATTCTCATAAGATCTCATCCATTATTCTTGGCTGACAAAGGAAAGCATGCTATTGTACCAATTTGATAGAAGGAGAAACAAATCTAGAGAATATCCCATTTGGATAGGTTATTTGACTTAAACTAAACAAAGTAGCACATAAAACAGAACAGGATGCCAAGTGTCACCTATCTCAAGTCCAGAGTTTCTCACAAAGCTTTGATCAAATTGATAATAAATTCAGAAGTTTACAGAGGGGAACTGTGGCTAGAGTGTCTGATTGTCTGAAAAGGGGAGGGGACACTGGTGCTTGAAAATACTTGGGGACAGGTACTTGGGGAAAAAAAAAAAAACAAAATAACTTGATGGAAACTGTCTCCAGGGTTTCCAGAATGGGCAAGCTGAAAACTGCCACTTAGAGCCCTCTAGTTCTGCCTGATGGACTTTGAAAAGCAGTGAGATTCCAAATTCCAGCCAAGTGATTTATCTTTCTTATGATGAGAATTGGGGCCAAAGTGAAAGAACAAGCAAGAGACAGCCAAGGTAGAATCAAAGGAAAGCTTGACGCCAACCCAGACCCTGGAGCTGGGCCGAGCAAGGACTGGGCAAGAAACTCAACCACCCTGTAAGGCTGCAAGAGCAGAACTGGGAGGAGAGTTTAGTAGCGAAACTTTTATTAGAAGAAATCTCATTAAGAAACTTGGTAAAATATCTTCCTCCACACCTGAACAACTGCAACAGTTTGAAAACCTGCACATGCTTGAAACTGCCACACACTTCCTCATCCATGCTTGTTCACGTGGCATTTTATGTCTGTGTGTAAAAGAATTCTTCTTCCCTTTGTCAATCTGGTAAACTTCTGCTCACCCTTTGAGATTCCCATGAAGTGTTTTCTAACAGAATCATTTGAAGCACTTATTAAAAATCCAAGTTTATGGGTCTCATCCCAGATGTCTTAAATCCAGATTTCTGCTATTATTGAGCTTCTGGGGGGGACTGGAACAACTTTAGGAATGGAAACCACTGCAGATCCTGTTCTGCAATATGGTTTTAATAAGAGATGTTTTACAGTGGGACTAACTCCAAACTTTCTGGGAAGGGAAGGAGGTGGCTGAAAGGTCATCTAGGTCTGCACCTTGCCAACAGTCAGGTGCTGAGAAAAGCCAAGAAGAAAAGGAAAGGGGCTGAAATGACCACATGACTTCAGACACCCTGCCCCTGAGCTTAGTGACGTCATTGAGGACACAGAGGTGGGACAAGAAGCAAGCTGAGGTGCACAGGACATTTTGGGGGCTTGCAACTGACAAATCTTGCAATTTTCTCTTGGACAAAGTTCAGAGAGATTCTCCAGCTCCATGAAGATTGCAGGTGTCCCATTTAAAAACTGAGTGCTGGTAATTTTAATTTTTTCCCCCTGATATTTCCATTTACAAGGATTTTAAAGTGTTCCGGAAAGAGAACAACCCACTGCTTATATTTTGACTGATGGTTCTATCTAATTGCTGCTTTCTGGTACTGACTTTTTTTTTAAAATCAAATTTCATTAATTTGACATTCACTTACAAAATCATATAATTTGGGGACTACAACTTCGTACCTCAACATGTGCACACACTTCACTGCCCTCCACCAAAACTCCAGTACCATTACGTTATCACACAACCCCTCTATCTCTTTTTTCCTTACTCTCCACTTCTGGTAAGCACAATTATTCACCATTTTCATAGAGGCTAGAGTTATTTTTGGTATGTTTTGCCATATATTTTTCCCTTTGGTTATTTATATTCCACAAATGAGTGAAACCATACAGCGACTTTCTTTCATTTTCAGACTTATTTCACCAAGCCTAATCACCTCAATATCTATCCACGTTGTCTTAAACATGTGGCATCCCAAATGGTACATTCATGAAAGATGTACTATTTCAAAATTTACTTTTATTAACTAAGTATTCTAGTGATTACATATACCACAACTTCTTTATACAATCATCTGTCAGTGAATATTTAGGTTGAGTCCAAGTCTTGGCTATTGTAATTAATTCTAACACCGGGGTGTAAGGATCTTTTTGTATTAGTGTTTTTGTATTCTTTGGATAAATACCTAGAAATGGTATTGCTGGGTCATATTATTTTCTGTGTGTTACTCTTGGTTCAATAAAGAAAACTCCCACTTCCATTTTCATAAAATATCTCCATACAAAGGTAAAATATCATTAAATTGTTATTATATGAGCATCTGGGTGAGAGTACAGTATAGATTACATTTAAAATATCTAAGTAGTTTACTAATACCATTTAATATCTAAAATTATAATTACATGAGTGACTTCTAATTTATATGGAATCTCCAGGTCCTTCTTCATTCCCAATGCAATTGAGGTATAGTATTGAGCTGGTACAATTATTTATTACCTCCCTCATGCTCAGAGTTCAGGTTCTACTGAAAAAAGTGAAATTAGATGATTACTCTAGCTAGTGAAGTGCAGTTCTTATCAGTTTTCTTTTTGTTGTATAATTTAACTGCAGCTTGTATAATTTAACTGCAGTTTCTGAGTTAGTTTGTTGTTTCTGTTAACCGATATCTTTCAGGTCTTTACCAAACTGTCATCTAAATGAGACTTTCCTAGAATAAGCACTCTGGAAGATAAAGATACTGAAAGAACCAAGACAGAAAAGGAAAAAGAAAAACAAAGGAAGAAGAATGAGGAAAAGCTTCAGGAACTATCTGATACCATGAGAAAAGGAAATATCAGAATCATAGGAATCCCAGAAGGAGAGGAGCGAGACAAAGGAACAGAGGAACTTCTCAAGGAGATAATTGAAGAGAACTTCCCAAACATGAAAAAGGAAACAAAAATCAACATACAGGAAGCCAGAAGATCTCCAAACTATTACAATGAAAGGAAAAAAACACCAAGACATATGATAGTAAAACTATCGAGAATTCAAGACAAGGAAAATATATTGAAAATGATGAGGAC